>JAHSPS010052950.1:319-35880 GCA_033628365.1 Calidris temminckii | reverse complement strand
GAGCAAGAGCCACAGTCACAGAGAATACAACATCCTGAGAGATAAGGGAAGTAGCAGCTTGGTAAAGCCAACACAGCTGAGCAAAATTGCTTTAGGCCAAATCTCGTGGACCAAGACTACAAAGACCACCAGAGTAAGTGAGGACCCTAGACATCACAACACACACGTGAATAGGGGTGAATACCTATGATGATGAGTTCTCGGAAAGATAATAAATATGTTAAACATTTATGGGAAATAATATGAATATGCATGTACTGCTGAAATATAAGCCTGAACCCCTTGACCATCGGTACATGTATTTGGAGGAAATATCCCCTACGTGTCTGGCGGTGCAAATAAAGAATGCCTGCTTAATAACTCTGGTTATTGAGTCTTTCACTGCGTCACTACTGTTTCAAGAAATCAGAAACACTTATCACTAATCAGAAATAAATTAGTTGTAGTCTGTTGGTTCTATAGTTTCTGCCTGAATTTCCTTCCCCCCCATGTTAAAATTATTATTCATGTGATACTGCACTATGAGGAGAATGGAAGGTTCAAGATTTTTTTTTTCAGAAAACTAATAACAATTTTGAAAAAAAAAAGTTGAAATAAAGGGTAATACTACACCTCCAATTAATTGCTTAGGACTCTAATAAAGTAGCGTACCCAGATCCGGGAACCAATTCTCATGCCTGGCTGTAAAACCAGACATCAAATCTCACTTTTGTAGGCTGAGAATGCTGCGTGGGAATAAACATACTATTTTATAAACTTAACTTTTTCTGTGAGTGCTAAAGAAGTGATTTACCCACTCTTACCTGAGAAAAAGGTTTTCAATGCCCCTTCCAAAGGGGCCCGTTTCAGTAGGCAGTAAGTGGCAAGATCGAAGAGTTGGAATTTCAGCCATTTCATGTTCATACATTCTTGCTATTGGTTTGCTACATAATGATGTTAAATGGTAAGACAACCCCCAAAAACAGCTAGAGAAACTTGTTTTTCTAAATAACCTAAACCTGATGGCATTTCTGAACACTTCTTCTAAGAAACAACAACAACAGCAACAAAAATTCAGCATGCTTTCAGATTTCTAGCCTGATTTAAGGTAAGAGGTCATTATTTATACCTAGATACAGGATCCAGTCAAAATATTAAGTCCAGCTCTTTTGTCCAGAACAAAGCTTAAACACTATTTAAAGGAAAATCCTATCAGTTTGTGCTAACACAATTTTCCTGAAGTTCGGTTCAAATGAATATTGCATGCTAAAGCCTGTTAATTCTTGTATTTGAGATTCACCATCATTTCTAACAAAGGAGACCATAAACTGCCTAGAAAGCATGTGCCTTCTGCCACTGATTTCAGTGACACCAAGGAAGAATATGCTCAGTCATATCCCGGGGTAAGAAAACAGACAGGGCTAGTATAAGATAGGCCCCGGTTTATTTCTGTATATGTGGCCTAGGAGCAGGAAGAGGAAGCAATCTCAAAGGAATATTCGATACAAAGACTTGCTATAATCTGTCTCAAATGAGAGAGAAACTGTGTGGTTTTCCATGGTCCTCAAGGGTTCTTGTCCCTCCAGGTGACATCAGAAATTAAATGGGACCACGAAGGTTTCACAGAATTGGCCAGAACCTTCCTAAAAGGAAAGAACAACCTTAGAACTTCCATGGCATATCAAGGAAGACTACTGATGTTTGTACATGCCAATGAAAACTGGTAAGAACCACAGCAGTTGTAAGCTGTACAATCAAGAATGCTTAAACAAGCAAAAAAATGCAGCCAAAAAGGAAAAAAGAGACAGTTGGAAAAGACTGAAAATTGAAAAGAAGTCACGCTGGCCTTAGTCAGAAGGGACAAAGAAAGATCAATCCCACCTGCCAATCCATTACAAAGTAGAACTCATCAAAAACACAGGAAATGACTGGAGTTCAAATTGCAATTGCTGCAGCCTGTGTTACTTCAGGAGCAATACCATATGCATGATAATAAACCTGCCCATACGATAAGCTTCTTTTTTTTTAGCTAGACTATTATATATTCGTTCCTCTTAAGCCACATCTAGTTTCACTTTTAAAGTGAAGTCTGCATTTGTTGAAAAATTATACCATATAATTATATCCATATAATTATACCATGTAATTTATACCATATATGGTCTTTCCTGCATCTTAGTATAAATACAGAATAAAGCTATGGTGGGAGAACAAAAAGGGTTCTCTCCCCAATACCTTAAAGATGTCTTTTCAGGCACTTGCTATAATATTTCTTCCTATTCTCAGTGATTCCAACTCTGAAAACATTTAATAGCCTTAAGTCCTTGAATATTTTTCCTGAAAAATTTGCTACCTGACAGAAATTTTTTGTTTATTCAGTCAAATCCTTAACTGCATATGAAAACACATATTTGCTGGAAATGGATCAAATCTCACATTCTTTTCAAAGGATATGAACAGTGCTATTAGGTAAATGTGCCAGCCCTTCCAGAAAAATAGTGGGACGATTAGCCCAGCTGAAGTGCATCTACATGAATGCATGAAGCATGGGCAACAAACAGGAGGAGCTGGAGGCCATCATGCAGGAAGAAAACTATGATCTAGTTGCCATCACAGAAACGTGGTGGGAGGACTCGAATAACTGGAGTGCTGTGATCGATGGCTACCAACTTTTCAGAAGGGACAGGCAAGGAAAGAGAGGTGGTGGGGTGGCCCTTTATTTTAAGAACAGTATTATATGCCTAGAACTCAGCAATATGCACGATGACAGTGTCGAGTGCCTATGGATAAGAATCAAGGGGAAGACCAGTAAGGCAGGCATTGTGGTGGGAGTTTGTTATAGACCCCCAAACCAGGATATAAAGACTGATGAAGTATTCTATAGGCAGCTGACAGAGGCCTCACGATCACTGTCCCTTGTACTCATGGGGGACTTCAACTTCCCTGATATCTGCTGGCAATATAACACAGCAGAGAGGCAACAGTCCTGGAGATTCTTGGAGTGCGTGGAAGACAACTTCCTAACGCAGCTGGTGAGGGAACCGACCAGGGAAAGTGTCCTACTGGACCTGCTGATAGTTAACTCAGAAGGTCTTGTGGGGGATGTAAACGTCGGAGGCCGTCTCGGACAGAGTGATCATGAAATGATAAAATTTTCGATTCTTGCTGAAGCAAGGTGGGGGGCCAGCAGGACCGCCACCCTGGACTTCCGAAGGGCAGACTTTGGCCTCTTCAGGAGCATGGTTGAGGGTGTCCCTTGGGAGACGGTCCTTGAGGGCAAGGGTGCCCAGGAAAGCTGGTCGTACTTCAAGGAGGCACTCTTAAAGGCGCAAGATAAAGCCATTCCCAAGTCCCAATTATCAAGCAGGAAGGGAAGAAGACCAGCCTGGCTAAATAGAGAGCTTCGGCTGGAACTCAGGAACAAAAAGAAGGTTTATAATCTTTGGAAAAGGGGCCTGGCAGGCAAGGAGAAATACCAGGAAGCGGTGAGGATATGCAGGGGGAAAATTAGAAGGGCCAAGGCTCAAGCTGAGCTCATCTTGGCCACTAAAGTTAACAATAACAAAAAGGGTTTTTTTCAGTATGTAAACAGTAAGAGAAAGATTAGGGATAATGTGGGCCCACTGATGAATGAGGTGGGCACCCTAGTAGTGGAAGACACGGAGAAAGCAGAGTTGCTGAATGCCTTCTTTTCTTCAGTCTTCACTGTTAGGACTGCCCCTCATGAATCTCTGGCCTTGGACGCAAGGGGGATGGTATGGAGAGAGGAAATTTTTCCTCTAGTAGAGGAGGACCATGTTCGGGACCACTTGGCCAAACTGGACATTCATAAGTCCATGGGCCCTGATGGGATGCACCCGCGAGTGCTGAGGGAGCTGGCAGATGTTATCGCTGGGCCACTCTCTATTGTCTTTGAAAAGTCATGGAGAACAGGAGAGGTGCCTGAGGACTGGAGGAAGGCCAACATCACTCCAGTCTTCAAAAAGGGCAAGGAGGACCCTGGGAACTACAGACCAGTTCGTCTCACTTCTGTCCCTGGGAAGGTAATGGAGAGACTCATTCTAGATGTCATCTCCAAATAAGTTGAAGAGCGGGGGGTTATTGGAAGTGGGCAACATGGGTTTACCAAGGGTAAATCATGTTTGACCAATCTGATAGCCTTCTATGATGCTATAACTGGTTGGTTGGATGAGGGGAGGGTAGCAGATGTCATCTACCTTGACTTCAGCAAGGCTTTTGACACTGTCTCCCATAACATCCTCATTGGGAAACTGAGGCAGTATGGGCTGGATGAGGGGACAGTGAGGTGGATTGAGAACTGGCTGTGTGACAGGACTCAAAGGGTAATGATTAATGGAGCAGGTTCAAGTTGGAAGCCTGTAACCAGTGGTGTCCCCCAGGGGTCAATACTTGGTCCAGTGCTGTTTAATATATTCATCAGTGACCTGGATGAGGGGACAGAGTGTATCCTCAGCAAGTTTGCTGATGATACCAAACTGGGAGGGGTGGCTGACACCCCGGAGGGCTGTGCTACCATCCAGCGAGACCTGGACAGGCTGGAGGGCTGGGCAAGGAAGAACCTCATGAGGTTCAACAGGGAAAAGTGTAGGGTCCTGCACCTGGGGAAGAAAAATGTCAGGCACCAGTACAGGTTAGGGGTGGAACTGCTGGAGACAACTTCTGAAGAGAAAGATCTAAGGGTCCTAGTGGACAGCAAAATGACAATGAGCAAGCAGTGTGCTCTTGTGGCCAGGAAGGCCAACGGAATCCTGGGCTGCATAGGGAAGAGTGTGGCCAGCAGGTCAAGGGAAGTCATTCTCCCCCTCTACTCTGCACTGGTGAGGCCACAACTGGAATACTGTGTCCAGTTCTGGGCTCCCCAGTTCAAGAGGGACAGGGAACTACTGGAAAGAGTCCAGCGAAGGGCAACAAAGATGATTCAAGGATTGGAGCATCTCCCTTATGAAGAAAGACAGAGAGAGCTGGGACTCTTTAGTCTGGAGAAGAGAAGGCTGAGGGGAGACCTTATTTATGCTTATAAGTATCTCAAGGGAGGGCTGAAGGAGGAGGGAGCCAGACTCTTTTCAGTGGTTCCCAGTGAGAGGACAAGGGGCAACAGGCACAAGTTGGAACATAAGAGGTTCCACTCAAATATGAGGAAAAACGTCTTTACGGTGAGGGTGACAGAGCCCTGGAACAGGCTGCCCAGGGAGGGTGTGGAGTTCCCTTTGGAGATTTTCAAGACCCACCTGGATGCAGTCCTGAGTAACATGCTCTGCTCTAGGCAATCCTGCTTCAGCAGGGGAGTTGGACTAGATGATCTCTATGGTGCCTTCCAACTCAAAAAAATTCAGTGAAATTCAGTGAAACATAAGTATTTTTAGTGACTGCATAAGCAGCAGTATAACAGAATAAAGATCTCTAATTCTGAAAAACTGAAAATTATGCTTAGGACACAGTGATACAACACACATACACACAAAATTACTTTGGGATAAACGAAATTTGAATTTTTAAAAACTATATCTAATTGCAGACTCAGATACTTAGAGGTTCTACTTTGTATATTGCAATATTTTATACTTTTTTATCTTGCATTAACTATCTAGTGCTTTTTATCTTGCTTTAATCCATAGTATCTTGTACTGGTTTAATAAAAGTTAAACCTTAACATTTTCTGCAGCTGTTTTTGCTGTTTCTTTTATTTTTAATCAATCTATTTGTTATATGAATTACAGCTGTTAGATTTGTGATCACTTAGCTGTTAGAAACTGACTGTTGTCTCTGCATAAACAATAACCATAAATTTAATAAAATTTCTTTTCAAATTGGCAGATGGCAAAAAGAGTTCTTAATGTAATCATACTGGTAGTAGCCAAAGAAGATAAACCACATATAGCTCATATTTAAATTTAATTTGTTTTAATATAAATCAGGAGCCATTCTTCAGAAGTAGACTGTTATTTCTAAATCTTACCATCATATTCAAGACCAGTATCTATTCCTTCATTTTGCATGTACTGCTCCTAATGATTTCAACATTTTCTCTTAAAGAATTGCTACAAAATTGGATTAATCTCTGTCCTTAAGATAAGCAGTTACACAACTAGTACTGGATAAATGAGTCATTCATTACCCTATTCCCCCTGCAGGGCATGGCCCAAATAAGTTCATGTGCAAAATGGAACCTGCACAAAATAAAGCCACTACAGATGGCAACAATGACCTTCTGCTCAGTGATGAAAGAACTCTCTGATAGATACAGATCTACTCCATTCTATTATCCGACTAAATCAGAATCTTTATGTTTCTTCTGAAAGCTAGGATTCTGTAAGAACAAGACTATCATGAACAGGAGTATGGATACTTACATCATGAGAACATAATTTCCTTGTAGCAGATTTAGATAAAACTGGATTATTGTTGTCCTATTTTTCTTTGCATTGTTTCAACTGTTAGAAATCCTTAGAATTTTTAGGAGTCAGTGTCATTACAGGAACTTTATTTACAATGTTGAATGTATTTAGAATAATAGAATAACTTGGGTTGGAAGGGACCTTTAAAGGTTCACTTGTCCAACCTCCCCTGCGATGAGCGGAGACATCCTCAACTAGATCAGCTTCCACAGAGACTCATCCAATCTGACCTTGAACGTTTCCAGGGATGAGGCATCTACCACTTCCCTGGGCAACCTGTTCCAGTGCCTCACCACCCTCATTGTAAAAAATGTCTTCCTTATATCTAGTCTAAATCTTTCCACTTTTAGTTTAAAGCCATTACCCCTTGTCCTATCGCAACAGGCCCTCCTAAAACGTTTGTCCCCATCCTTCCTGTAGGCCCCCTTTAAGTACTGAAAGGCTGCAATTCTCCCCGCAGCCTTCTCTTCTCCAGGCTGAACAACCCCAGCTGTCTCAGCCTGTCCTCATAAGAGAGGTGATCCATCCCTCTGATCATCTCCGTGACCCTCCTCTGGACCTGTTCCAACAGGTCCATGTCCTTCCTGTGCTGAGGACTCCAGAGCTGGATGCAGTACTCCAGGTAGGGTCTCATCAGAGTGGAGAAGAGGGGCAGAATCACCTCCCTCGACTTGCAAGCCACGCTTCTTTTGATGCAGCCCAGGATACAGTTGGTGAATGGAATCACAGAAAGGACATGGACCGGCTGGAACAGGTGCAGCGGAGGGCCACGAAGATGATCAGAGGGATGGAGCACCTCTCCTATGAAGACAGACTAAGGGAGCTGGGGCTGTTCAGCCTGGAGAAGAGAAGGCTCCGGGGAGACCTTATAGCAACCTTTCAATACCTGAAGGGTGCCTATAGAAGAGCTGGAGAAGGACTCTTTGACAGGAAGTGTAATGATAGGACAAGGGGAAATGGTTTCAAATTGGAAGAAAAAAGATTCAGATTAGATATCAGGAAGAAATTTTTTACTATGAGGGTGGTGAGACACTGGAACAGGTTGCCCAGGGAGGTTGTGGATGCCCCATCCCTGGAAGTGTTCAAGGCCAGGCTGGATGGGGCCTTGAGCAACCTGATCTAGTGGGAGGTGTCCCTGCCCATGGCAGGGGGGTTGGAACTAGATGATCTTTGAGGTCCCTTCCAACCCTAACCATTCTATGATTCTATGATTCTATGATTCTATGATTCTATGAATCAAAGTCCACAGCAGGATGTCTTTTTAAAATTAATTCTTTGACATTTTCCCCACATCCCTCATGAACAATGTCTTTGTTAATCAAATCCTAGTTTTCTGTGATAAGTTGTTAAAGAATGTCCAAAAGATACGTTTGGCCTTTTGGGCTTCATTGTCAGCTCGTGTCCAGCTTTTCATTCACCAGTACCCCAAGTCCTTCTCTGCATGGCTGCCCTTAATCCCTTCATCCCCTAGCCTGTATTGATACCAGGGGTTGCCTTGACCCGGGTGCAGGACCTTTCACTTGGCCTTGTTGAACCTCATGAGGTTCACACAGGCCCACTTCTCAAGCCTGTCCAGGTCCCTCTGGATGGCATCCCATCCCTCAGGTGTGTCAACCGCACCACTCAGCTTGGTGCCATCTGCAAACTTGCTGAGGGTGCACTCGATCCCACTGTCTATGTCGTTGATGAAGATATTGAACAGTACTGGTCCCAATATGGACCCCTGAGGGACACCACTTGTCACCAATATCCATCTGGACATTGAGCCATTGACGACAGAATCACAGAATCATATGGGGTTGGAAAGGACCTCTGGAGATCATCTAGTCCAACCCCCCTGCCAGAGCAGGTCCACCTAGAGCAAGTTGCACAGGAATGTGTCCAGGCAGGTTTTGAATGTCTCCAGAGAAGGAGACTCCAGCACCTCCCTGGGCAGCCTATTCCAGTGCTCTGCCACCCTCAAAGTAAAGAAGTTCCTCCTCATGTTTAGGTGGAACTTCTTATACTCAAGTTTGTGCCCATTTCCTCTTGTCCTATCCCTGGGCACCACTGAAAAAAGACCGGCTCCATCCTCTTGACATCCACCCTTTAAGTATTTATAAGCATTGATCAGATCCCCCCTCAGTCTTCTCTTTTCTACCACTACCCTCTGGATGTGACCATCCAGCCAATCCATCCACCAAACTGTCCACCCATCAAATCCATATCTCTCCAATTTAGAGAGAAGGATGTTGGTGGGACTGTGTCAAAGGCCTTACAGAAGTCCAGATAGACGACATCCATAGCTCTGTCCTTGTCTGCTGATTTAGTCACTCCATCATAGAAGGTCACTAGGTTGGTTAGGCAGGACTTGCCCTTGGTGAAGCCATGCTGGCTGTCTCAAATCACCTCCCTGTCCTCCATGTGCCTTACCATAGGTTCTAGGAGGATCTGTTCCATGATCTTCCCAGGCACAGAGGTGAGGCTGACAGGTCAGTAGTTCCCAAGGTCCTCCTTTCTACCCTTTTTAAAAACAGCTGCAATGTTTCCCTTTTTCCAGTTGCCAGGGTCTTCACCTGACTGCCTTGACTTTTCAAATATCATGGAGAGTGGCTTGGCAACTACATCAGCCAATTCCCTTCGGACTCTGGGATGCATCTCTTCAGATCCCATAGACTTCTGTATGTTCAGGTTCCTCAGGTGGTCACAAACCTGATCTTCTCTTACAGTGGGAGGGACTTTGCTCCCCCAGTCCCTGCCCTGAGGTCCATCTACTAGAGAGGTGTGGGAAGAGAGGCTGCCAGTGAAGACTGAGGCAAAAAAAGTTGTTGAATTGCCTTCTCTTCATCCATTGTTACCAGTTTGTCAATCTTGCTCATCAGGGGAGGTACGCTTTCTTTGACCTTCCTTTTCTGGCTGACATACCTGTAGAAGCCCTTCTTATTCTTTGCATCCCTTGACAAGTTCAGCTCCAGCTGTGCCTCAGCCTTTCTGACCCCATCACTACACAACCGGGCAGCATCCCTATACTCTTCCCAGGATACCCGTCCCTGTTTCCACTGCCTGTGCATCTCTTTCTTGCCCTTTAGTTTGACCAGCAGGTCTTGACTCAGCCATGCTGGTCTCTTGCCTTCTCTTCCTGATTTCTTACACTTGAGGATCAAGAGTTCTTGCGCTCTAAGGAAAGCATCCTTAAAGATCTGCCAGTTCTGTTTTGCTCTTGTCCCTGAGGGCAGTTTCCCAGGGAGTCCTATTGACTAACTCCTTGAAGAGCTGGAAGTTTGTTTTCCTAAAATTCAGGGCCCTGACTTTACTCTTCCATTGACCCATATCCCTCAGGACTGAGAACTCCACCAGTTCATGATCACTGCAGCCCAGGCAGTCACTGATGATGTCACTGATTAGCTCACTTTCGTTGGTGACCATCAGGTCCGGTATTGCATCTTCTGTGGTGGGGCTATTACCTGGCTTAAGAAGTTATCTTTGATGCACTCCAGGATTGCCTACAGCTCCCTGCGCTACTTTCCCAGAAGATGTCAGGGTGGTTGAAGTCCCTTAGCAGGACAAGAGCCTGCAAGTGCAATGCCTCTTGTAGCTGGAGTAAGAAGGCTTCATCAGTAGGCTCCCCTTGATTGGGCAGCCTGTAGTAGACACCAACCACAAGGTTTCCTTTCTTGCCTCGATCTCTAATTCTTACTCATAGGCTTTCAACGTGCTCGTGGCTATTCTTCACACTCTATCCATTTCTTGATGTAGAGTGCAACACCTCCACCCCTCCTTCCTCGACTGTCCCTTCTGAACAGCCTGTAGCCATTGATAGCTGCACTGAAGTAATGGGATTCGTCCCACCAAGTTTCAGTAATGGCAACTAGGTCGTAGCTTTCTAGTAGCACAGTGGCTTTCAGCTCCTGTTTGTTGCCCATGCTGCTTGCTTTGGTGTAGAGACACTTCAGCTGGGCTATCGGCCATGTCACCTTCATAGAGGAACACACCTAAATTCCTTTGATGTATTTCACTGTTGTTTCCCTCTTGGCTCCTGTTACCTCAGGAGCCCCTGGCTCATCTCTGTAAGACTTCAAGCGTGCTGCAATGTAGCCAGCACATCTCAGAGCAGCAGGCTGCAGGCCCTTGCTGGCACCCTGGCCCCCTAACCCTGGCATGTCATCCCACAGATTTTCACAGGCAAACCTGATCGGGACCTGTTGAGTCCCAGTCCAATTTTTGGTCCGGGGGGGGGGGTTCGTAATGATTCCGAGGGTGCGATTAAGACACAAGTGAAGTCAGATGCCATTTACTATAGCTTTACTATTGTTACCTAAAAATGACGCTAGATGGCGATAGAGAAAAGGCAGAGGTATAGGAAAGGAGAGAAAGAGAAGCAGAAGCAGTATTACAAAGCACAGCAAGAGTAAATCACCACCACAGTCGGTCCACAGGACGGCTTGACGATCCTCTGGAATTCAACGGTGTCCCGTTGATCTGCGATTCTCAGGCCTTCACAATGGTGAAGGTCGATGATGGTGAAGGGTCCCCATTACAGTGGGGTACAGCAGTAATTTATAGTTCCTGTTGACTCATAGTTTGACCAATCAATGTGACAGTTACCTGTGCTCATCCAATCATTGTCCGACACGGCTGCTGCATGAGCCCCCCTCGCTTCTGCCTCATGAGCAGTGCTGGGCCTTGCAAGACAGGCAAGTTTTGGGGTAAACAGGGTACAGTTGTTTTGAGAACCAAGGACATACGTCCTTTGTTATCATGTACACTGGCGACAGAAATCTTGCAGCAAGTGAGTTTTGAGACATCTTGTCTTTCTGTTGGTTTCTCACATCCAATTTCTCACAATATCCCCCTCCCCATTCCAGCTTAGTTTAAAGCTCTGTCAATGAGCCCTGCTAGCTTGTCAGCAAAGACTATCTTCTCCCTTTCAGAAAGTTGAATCCCTTCTGATGCCAGCAGGCCTGGTGACGTGTAGGCCATCCCACTATAGAAAAAAACAAAACTGTGTCAGTGACACCAGCCACAGAGCCATATATTAATAGACTGGGCCTGTCTGTTTCTTCCAGTGTTGCTGCCTGCTACTGGGAGGAGAGAGGAAAAAATAACCTGTGCTCCAGATTCCTTTACCAGCTGTCCCAAGGCCCTGAAGTCTCTTTTGATTGCCCTTGGACTATGCATTGTGGCTTCATCACCACCCACATGGAGAGCAGTAATGAGTAGTGGTCCGAGGGCTGTACCAGGCTAGGAAGTTTCCTAGTGGTGTTCTTAACCCAGGCCCCAGTGAAGCAGCAGACTTTCCTAAGTGGAGGGTCTGTCTGGCATACTGGACCCTCTGATCCCTTCAGAAGGGAGTCACCTACAAATATAACCCATCTTTTCTTCCTCATGGAAGTGGTTGAAATACAGGGGGTAGGCCTTTCTGACCTTGGTAGTGCCACTGGTGAAGATGCACTATCATCCACTGACTGGCCTTCCACATTCAGAGCCTTGTACCTGTTGTATAGATTTCGTTTAAGCTACTGCTTTCATCCTAGTAGAGGGAGGATATAGGATCCCCTTGATCTTGGGTTTTTCCTGGTGGTTGTTTCCATTTCTGTCTCAGGGAAAGCAGAGCATGGTTCCTCTTGTAGCTCTGCCACCAGACTGAGCAGATCATCCACTTGGTCATACCTCACACAGCTGTTCTCACTTCTGCCATGTGTTACCAGCGAAAAGCTCTGGCACTCCCTGCAGCCCGAGGCCTGGATGACTGTATGGTTTTATGGGAGCTCTGTCTGGGTTGCCACATCCGTTCTGGCGAGTACAGAGGACATAGCTTTCTGCCAGATGGATACCAGAGCTGTGTTCCTTCTGAGAGGGTGACGACCAACTGAACTCACCTCTTGAGCTGGTAGGGTCACTATACCCTTCCTGTGTGCCCTTTCGCGTGAACTGCCATGCAAACTGTCATACCACACCCTGGCTGATGCACCATGCCCTGTTTGCCTGCTCTGCTTGTTCTCCTTGGCTGCTTTTTATAGGCGGGGAAGGGGGTTGCGGTTGCTCTGGCAACACCCAAGCCTTGTCTCCTGCAAGAGCTGCTGGCTTCTGGTGGGTCTCTCTGCTGCCCTGGCATTTCCCTACCTCAAGAAAAGTGCCTGTGCGCTGAGATCTGCCACTCCACTGTGGGTTGGGCCAGCTCCAGAGCAGCTCCCCTTGGTGACTGACAGCTAGTTTCCATTACCCTGTGTTTAAATCTGATTTCTCCTTGTCATTATCTCGACCTGTGAGCCTTTCATTATATTTTCTCTCCCCTGTCCAACTGAGGAGGGGAGTGATAGAGTAGCTTTGGTGGACACCTGCAGTCCAGCCAGGGTCAACCTACCACAAAGAGTATTTAATAAGTTTTCTTTCAGAAATACTGAAATGAAAAAAATATTGGTCTAACTTTAATTTTGAACCCATGTAGGCTTCTGTGGTGCCCCTATTTTTTGTGGGCATAGGGTCATTATCATGACATGAAAGACTCATAATAATCTGCATTTGTAAGTCTTTAAATACCTTTTAAAATTTAGTTCTAAATCCATTTATAAAGTACTATTTACAGACATAAGTTAGTATCACTCAAGTTTTTGCTCAAGAAGAGCTTATTCCCCTTGTGACATGCCAAGATACATACAGGAGTTTCTATGTGCTGTTACGTGTTAGGGCCTTAAATTCCAGGAAATGGATCATTTAAAATAAAATTCTGAAGAAATAATTTAAGAAAACAATATGATTAAAATGTAATTTTCACATGCTTTATTTAGGAAACACTATAGCGGTAATAAAATAGGATATCTGAATATTATGCCTTCCCTTGAAAGACAGAAATATGATGTAAAAGCATTAAATAATATACACAGTATTTTTCAGAGATAATAAGTACCGGTACACCTATTTAATAAGTGATTCGCCTAAAGGACCAGGCAGAGGTTGAATGAAAGATTTTCAAAACTTTTCCCAAAACATTAAAAAAACAAATATTCAAAACATTCATTATTCTTGTTAATCATGTTTTTTACAGTAATACCACAGATCTAAAGGAAAATGTATTCCAGTGGGCTTGTTATTATATAAAGTACATTCAGGTCTCTGCCCTGAAGAGTTTCCAAATAGTTAATGCAACAGCAGCAAATGTGATATTAATTTCATTACTGTTTGGAGATGGGCTATGGGGGGAAAAAAAAGCAAGGAACAGAAACATTGAAGAAAAGGATGACAACAAGGGAGAAGAGGGTATGAGAACATTTGGAGTGAAGCGAAAGTAACAGCAACTGTCAAAAAAAAAAAGAAGCAACACAAGTTTTGTAGGCTTTTCAAAATCCTCACATTGCCTGTTTCTATAGAAGTACCTAACAGCTGGATCCTCTGACCGATTACTCCTTAAGAATATCACTTTCATAGAAGAAGTCTTAAAAATCTTTTAATGTCCAATAGTGATAGTAGGTATTCTGAAGGAAGGACAAAATGGGGCAAGAGAAGGGCATGAAGTTAGAGAATGCTTGCAGAAACATTGAATTGTCTGAACAATGTCAGCTCTGATGCTGCAGCATTTCTAAAAGGACCCTGCCAAACTAATTCAGTTCCCAAATCTCTCTGGCTACATATGTTGTTTTCCTTAACTTCAATTTTGTGATGTAAAAGGTTTGTATAGCTCAAAACGGGAGTGTAAAACAGAGTGGTTATTTCAACCATTGCTACAGATACGTAGGCTCACCTACGGCCAGAATACTCCACTATTCCCAAGTTAGATTTAGAGAAACAAACCCCCTGGAATCTAACCATAGTGGAATGCTGCTCATGCATAGCAGGGAAGAGAGGACTTAAAATATGGCAGTAACTTACTTTTTGGTATCCTCTTCCAGGCTGGAGTTTGGGACCCAGAATGGAGTGCTGAATGCAGAAGGCATGTCAAAATGGAAGCCAAACTACCCTAAACCTGCAGCCTACTCCAACCCTAGACCAAGGTACTGTGACTGTGTGCTCCTCTGCACCCCCAACCTGACCCTTATCTCCTGTAACTCTGTCCAAGTAATAACCACCTGTGGTAGTCATAATGGGTGCATGTAGTCGCAATGGCTGCATCCAGCTCAAAGTGGTTTCGGGGAGACAGATAACACAATAGCCAAGGGCTAACTTGAGGAATGCGCCAAACTAACCACAATTCTGGTACTGTGGTTGATATGTCAATCATCTTACCCCCATAAATAGTGAACAGCCCAAGAGCCCGTTGAGCTCTCCTGCACAGCAGCAGGCTGCATGCCAGGATCTCCCCTTGAGTAAGAATGCCTCTCAAAGTTATTCCTCAAGGTTGAGAGATTTATTGCTGCAACAGATCCTTGGTAAGTGACTAACAGCATGCTAAACTTTGAAGCTTCACTAAATTATATCTTAGATTGATTGTGTACATATAATCCTTTAGACATAAACTGTTGAGCAAGTCTGGGACTAGGACTGGATCCAGCCGCACCTAGACTCCTCTCTGAGAAGCAAGGAGATCCTCTCTGAACCTCAACTCAGTTTTGTCTGACCCTGTCCTCTATGCAGTAAATAACCAAGTGTACCTTGCCATCAAATCTTGCAAATCCACTGTCACATTTGCTATCAAACTTTGTTAAATTGCTGTTTTATATCAATAAATATATTGCTGCTTTGTGGGTTCAGTTAAAGGTCACTCACACAGCTAAGATTTACTTGCATCTGGGAGCAACAGTGTGTGCCAGTAACAACCTTGAGAGCAGGGGAGGAATGAGAAACACAAGTTTCACATCCTGAAGCACATCCTGACAAAAAACAGAGCACAGTCTGGGAACCGAAACTTGTCTTGGTAGCAGAGTACCTGTTATTGTGATAAGCTCAGTAGAAGGTAAAAAATATTTTTGTAAGTCCACGATTGGGCATTACGAGGGGAGTGGGTTTGTGTCTTAGCGTATATAAGTTTCTCTGTGTAGCAATAAAGGATGTCGATGTGGGATTTTTGGATTTGCTTACTGCATGACCTACGAGTCCGTGATTTCTTCATGCGCCACAAATGGTGCCTGAACAGGGCTAAAGATTCAGCAGGACGGTGATCAAGGACCGGTGGCGTACCCCCGTGAGCCGGACAGAAGACGTCGATCACCAAGGAGCTCCTATATAGTCATCGCTGCACGATATAAGGTCAGCACAGCGAGGGCCCAGGGAGGGTATTATTATAATGGGGCAGTCTGTGACGAAAGCGCAGCAGATACATAAAGCACTTTTAATGAAAAACGTTAAGGAACAAGGATTAAAGTTACAGCCTCTTAAGCTTGTACAGCTTTTAGTATGGATTCGGGATCATTGTCCGTGGTACCCCCCCCAACGGGTCTTATGATCTTTCTGACTGGCAGAAAGTGGGAGAATGCTTGCAAGCGCAACTAATTATTGATCATGATGTTAATTCTGATAATATCGTAACATGGCGTGTCATACATACGGCGTTAAGAACATTCCTCCCTACCGATAAAGTGGTTGCTAACTCAGATTGTCCGCCTCCACCGGCTGATTTATTAACTTTAGAGGACACAGCTCCTGCTAGTTCAGACCCTGACGCTGAGCCTGTCTGTGGTTCAGCTCAGCAGCCGCAATTGCTGTTAGCTGCTACAGTAGAAGCAGCTGACGACTTAGACTCACAGATACCTGAGGATCCCTTCGATCCAGGTCCTATTGACTCTGATCAAGAGCCTGATTTGTACCCGCCCTTAACTCCAGTTAAAGCTATGGTGGCTTCTGTGCCAACCGCGGAACAGATCTTACAAAATACTAGACGAATGACTGCTAGTCGTGCCTCCGTTACGCGTCTGCCGCCTTATGCTCCTTCTCTAGACATGCCTCCTAATGATTCTCACGATAAGGCAAGAAGGAAGTTCATGGAAGCGTGTAGAAAAAGGGCTTTGCAAGAGGGTGATATTGAAATGCTTCAAGCTATGCCGGTCATCTATAGACCCCACCAGCTTCCTCACTATGAGACACTGACATATGAAGTTATCAAAGAGTTAAGAAAAATCCATTAAGGAAAATGGTTTACAAGCCTCCTTTACTATTAGTTTGCTGGAAGCGATATCGGAGTCGTATGTTATGGTTCCTGCAGATTGGAAAATGGTCTTAAAGTTGATGTTAACGGCAGGGCAATATTCCATCTGGTTAACAGATCACTGGTCACTGCCCAAGCATTAGAAAATTTGACAGCTGGGCATCCTATTGGGGCTGATCACTTGATGGGAGAAGGGCAATACGCGACTACAGCAGCGCAAGCTCAAATGAATAAATTAGCTTTCCAACAAGGGTCTACGCTCGCCTTACGGGCTTTAAAATGAGTTCCCAATGGTAAACGTACAGAACTGTCATTTGCGAGTGTCCGACAGGGAGCACAAGAGCCTTACATAGAATTCATAGACCGCTTGCAAACAGCTATTTCTCGACAGATTGAACTTCCCGCAGCTGCTGAACTTTTGTTAATGCAATTAGCAGTGGAAAATGCTAACACTCAATGCCGCAGGGCTTTAGACCCTATACGTGGCAAGGCTACCACTCTGAATGAACTTATTAAAGTGTGTCAGCATGTAGGAACGGAAGAGCACAGATTTGAGATGTTAGCGACATCATTGGCTCAACAACTAACCGTGGCTTGTGCTGCTGTTAAATGTTTTTCATGTAGGCAGGACAGACACACGAGAAAGGATTGCCCAAAACGAAGGGGAGAAAAGGATAAGACTCCGAATGAATTATGTCCTCCGTGCCAGAAAGGATATCATTGGAGCAATCAATGTCGCTCTAAATATGATAAAAATGGTAATCCCTTACCCTCTCCACGGTCGGGAAACACCAAGAGGGGCGCGCGGTCCGGTGTTCCACACAATCCCAACAGGGCCCAAGGGCAGATGCTGCAATTAGCACCACCCCAGGAGTGCTGGGTTGGACATGGCAACTGTCGCCACAACAAACATAAATGATACTTCTGTGCACCTGATATGGACAGGACTGCAAGGGCCTTTGCCTTTTAATAGACATGCTTTGTTACTGGGCCAGTCTTCTACTACAAAGATGGGTTCGTTTGTTTTACCTGGGATTATTGATAGTGACTATCAGGGAGAAATTAACATCATGGTATGGACTCCAAATCGTCCCTGTACCACACCAGCAGGTGAACGCATTGCTCAATTAATAGCTCTCCCTAGCTTGTCTCCCTTAACAGATGACACTGCTGCATCGGCAGTCTGGGACACAAACAGTCTGGGAACTGAAACTAAACAGTCTGGGAACCGAAACTTGTCCTGGTAGCAGAGTACCTGTTATTGTGATAAGCTCACTAGAAGGTAAAAAATATTTTTTAAGTCCATGATTGGGCATTACGAGGGGAGTGGGTTTGTGTCTTAGTGTATATAAGTTTCTCTGTGTAGCAATAAAGGGATTAGATTCGAGTCGATTCGATTCAATTTGGATTCGCTTACTGCATGACCTATGAGTCTGTGATTTCTTCATATGCCACACTGTTTCTCTCTTACAAGTGAAGTGCATCAATCAATTTGTGACAACTGCATAGATGAATTTACAGTTCACCAGGGTAAAGATGAAGAATGCTGAAAAATACTCAGCATTCATGTGACTTCTGGATCTCTGCTCACCTGCATCTTTATGTGTTTTATCTGCTTAACATCATGGGGGCAAGGAGTAGAATACAAGTTCACCTTACCACCAAGGAATTTCCTTAACAGTCTTCAATGTTTACCCGCAGTGGCACTGCTTGAAACACAAATAGACTGCAGACCTCTACAACATTTTGCTCCCTTGTGCACAGTACTCTGCTCACTGGATCAGATGATGCCAATGTGACCCCTCCTTCCCTGCAATATCTGATCTGAGCTTACTTCCCAAAACATTCCCATGTAGACCAACTCCCATTAGTCAAAAATGGGATCTGAGTCACTGGAATAGGTACAATCTCTGATATACAATAGTAAGTCTGGAAGCACTTCATGACCTAGAAATCAGTGAAGATATTCCAAAGTGGAAATAACACAGTCAGAATTTGCCCCTAGAATCTGATATGCTCAAAATCACAAGAAAATTGTAAGCATTTAGGAAAGTTACAGTAAATGTTTACAGAAGCTGAATGTAAAGGTTGAGGGGAAATGAGACTTTTGATGATAAGATTGCTCAGTAATGAACTTGCTCCAGATCCTGAAAGCTCTTCTTTGGACAGAGAAAAAGATCTCACTGACTTTTCTTATTTTGGACAGTGCCAGTCAAGTTGTCAGGACAACTTGCTGAGTAAGGTAACTTGCAGGTTAGCCTTGATTGTAAGAATTCTGGGATCTAGCCTGCCAGACTGGAACAACTTACTGAGACGATTTGTAGTATACACATCTGAGTGCAAATGGGAAGTTTTATATTTCATGCAGTTTTCAGAAGTGCAGAATCTCAACATTTTGTACTTACTCAATAGGATTTCAAAGGTCAGATTTTAAAGTTCTTAATGTTTTAAATATCTGCAATATTTTGGCAAGAAACCCCATATGAATTCAGGGAGCATTATGCCATTGGTATGCCACGTATAACAGTATTGATTCTTGCACTGAATATTGACTGCTTGTTTTCTTACATATCATCACATTATTTTTTAATACTCTCAACAGGCCACATTCTAGTTATCATGGTACAACCTATGTAAAGCTCTTACCTCATTGTTAACTTTTCATCTGGCTTGTTGAAACAACGCTAACTGTAACTGAGGTAGGATACAGGGGCAGTGCCTGTAATTCAGAACTCCAAGAATCAACATTAACATCACTCTCCCCACCTCTGGCGCACATGGTTAGAGGAGTACAATAGCAGTGACTACAAAGACATCTAGGGAGGGCAGAGATCTCCATACATGCTGCATGATTGCTGTCTAGCTTGTGTAGAGCTCTAGTTTGTTGCTCTATCTGCTGGCATTACCTTGTTTTTGATTCATGATTATAAAAACTCTTCCCTGCTGATCTAAGTGTTGCTATGCTTTGTTTCTGCTCAGATATACTGCCTGCCAGCAGTGCTTTATTTGACATCTTAAGTTAAACAGTTACAATTGTTTCTATTATGTCTGTCTTAATGCAGCTCTCATTATGCTATAAGCCTGAAGTCTCCTTTTCTCTTAATTTGTAAAATATTTTGGAGCAGTCTTTTTTGATTGCTTGTGTGCTTTAGAAATCAGATAATCACTTTAAAGTGTCATAATTTGGGGAAGATTCAGACATTTTATTAAAAATTTGACCACAACTGGGTGTCAATAGAGTTTTTTAAAACAATCTTAGGAACTGATCTAATATTAATTATTCTAAGAAATTACTCTTTATTGCTTAATGAAAACATCAGAAATCTACTGTAGATTGCAAAGGAAAACAAAAGTAGAAATTAACTGAAACTACATACTTAAAGCAACACATTTCTGTGCATTGCAGCAAAGAAGGGAATGCAGTCAGGATGTGATTTTTAGGTCTACTTCCTTAACTTTTCCTGAACTCAGGGGAAGTTGTATGTAATAACTGTATCATAAAAGTAACGGATGCACTCCACTGTAAAATAAGAAAACTTTATCTTGGAATTTTCCCAATGAGAAGATTTACAGTGACTTTTGTCACAGGTCAGAAGGAACATCTAGAGCTAATCTAGTCTAACCCCCCCTGCTCAAAGCAGTGTCAACTGGAGCAGGTCACTAAGGACCGTGTCCAGTTGAGTTCTGAGTATCTCCAAGGACTGGAGACTACACAACCTCTCTGGGCACCTGTTCCAATATTCTACCAACCTCGCAGTAAAAAAGGGGTTTTAAAAAAGGGGTTTTAAAAAATGCTTAAATCAAATTGCCTGTTTGACACTGGCTGTGTCTTCTTTATGCTATCCCATCAGGTATTTATACACATCGATAAGGTCCCCCTTCCAAGCCTTCTCTTCTCCAAGCTAAACCATCCCAGGTCTGTCAGCCTCTCCCTGTATGTCAGATGCTGCATGCTCTTAATCATCTTCATGGCCTTTGACTAGACCCACTCCAGTATGTCCCTTTCTTCTCTTTTCTATAACAGAGTCCAGAACTGGACACAGTACTCCAGATATAGCCTCAACAGTGCTGAGTAGAGAGGAAGGACCACCTCCCTTGACCTGCTAGAAACACTTCCTAATGTAGCATAGGAGGCTGTTGGCGCTCTGCCACAAGGGCACAGTGCTGGCTTAGTGTTCACTAGAACCCCTAAGTTCTTTTCTGCAAAGCTACTTTCCAGGTGGTTGGCCCCCAGCCTGTAATGGTGTATGGGTTTATTCTTCCCTAGATTCAGGACTTTGCAACACCAGTCTGAACAACAGAGGACAGCTGCTTTCAAAGCTAGGTTCACACAGATGTACATTGCCATGCACCCCTGGGCTCCTCACACAGTTTCATTTCATGCAAAAAAAGCCACTGTCAACACATATATCAGACTGTCACAGAGACACTGCCAGTTCCGGTTTCACTGTGCCCAGTGCACACAAAAGTACTTGCATTATGTAAGCATATCAAGTGCTTGAGAATATGAAAAGGACATTTACAAAAGTGTGCACACAGTTGTGCAGACCTCTATCTTAAAATAAAGTTCTGAATTATCTTTCTGTATCCCAAACATAGTGTATTTCACATATAAAGCTATTTGATGATTTCTAAAATATCACCAGTCTTTATCATCCCATAAAGCAGATCCCCTTTCAAAAGAGAGATCCGCACATTTTCTTTTCATCTTCCTGTTGATCCAACCATTTTTCCTTTCTTTTCCTTTAGCAAAATATCATGCTGATGCATTTTCTTGCTGCTTTACTTTCTCCAGTTTTGACCACGACTTCTGATATTGCAAGGATGCATGATGTAATTCAAGACATTTTATTTCTGATAAATGAATACAGCAGAAAATGTAATGAAAGAACCAAATCTTGCTCAGTTTCTTCAGAAGACAGTTTCATTAAAAAATCACTAAGAATTTATAGTATGAGTGTGTTGAGCAGGAACTGATCTGAAGTCCTAAGAATACCAAAACTGAAAGAAGAGTTTACTTTGACTTGCATTCTTAACAGATCATCAGACAGAACTAGAAAATTTCAATTTAAAATATTTTTATTTCTAATCTTTATTCCCTGAAAGCCATGATAGTGTCAGTAATCTCAGGTATGCATCTGCTCTTTGATAAAACTTCACCTATTTCTACAAGAAAAATGCATAAGAGAGCAAGTTAAGAAGAGGGTGTAATAGCTATGAGACCCTATTAGGTTAGAGATGGAATCTGAAATTTCCCTTCTCAATAAACTGAATCTTTTTTTTTTTTTTAATTGATTTGTAAAATTTTTAAACACACCACAGTGTAAAGATGTAAAGGGAGGGGGGTGATAACATCAGACTTGTCCTTGAGGCTCCTGAGGCAAAGGGAATCCGGGAATCACAGACAAAACACCACAAAGGAAGGCCACCTGAAGAGCAACACAAAGGAAATGGAGCCATTCCAGCCAGTAAGTCAGCCCCATTGGGCCCCCAGCTGAAGTGCCTTTACACAAATGCACGAAGCATGGGGAACAAGCAAGAGGAGTTAGAGATGTGCGCACACCTCCAGGGCTACGATCTTATTGGCATTACCAGACATGGTGGGATGGCTCTTCTGACTGGAGTGTTGGAATGGAGGGTTACAGACTCTTCAGGAAGGACAGCATGGGAAGATGGGGAGGGGGTGTTGCCCTCTATGTCAAGGACCACCTGGAGTGTGTGGAGCTCCACCTGGGGATGGATGAAGACCTGATGGAGAGCTTATGGGTCAGGATTAAAGGGACTCCAGGGGCAAGTGATGTTCCAGTAGGGGTCTGCTACAGACCACCAGATCAGGGTGACAGGGAGGATGAGGCCCTCTATAGACAGATAGGAGCAGCATCACGCTCGCACACCCTGGTCCTCATGGGGGACTTCAACCACCCTGATATCTGTTGGAGGGACAACACAGCAGGGCACAAGAAATCCAGAAAGTTCTTAGAATGCATTGATGATAACTTTCTTCTTCAAATGATCGAGAAGCCAACGAGGAAAGGAGCCGTGCTGGACCTTGTCCTTACTAACAAGGAGGGGATGGTGGGGAATGTCAAGTTCAAGGGTAGCCTTGGCTGCAGTGATCATGAAATGGTGGAGTTCAAGATTCATAGGGCGGCGAGGAGGGTGTGCAGCAAGCTCGCTACCCTGGAGTTCAGAAGAGCAGACTTTGGTCTCCTGAGAGATCTGATTGGGAGGCTAGCATGGGAAAGAGAACTGGAGGGGAGAGGGGCCCAAGAGGGCTGGTTGGTATTCAAGGATCGCCTCCTCCAAACTCAGGAGAGGTGCATCCCAAAAGAGAAGTCGTCAGGCAAAATAGCCAGCAGGCCTGCGTGGATGAATAAGAAACTGCTGGACAAGCTCAGGACCAAAAAGGAGGCCTTTAGAGGGTGGAAGCAGGGATGGGTAGAATGGGCAGAATACAGAAAAACGGTCCGAGTGGTCAGCAACGAGATCAGGCAAGCGAAAGCCCAGGCAGAACTAAATCTAGCCAAGAGCATCAAAGACAATAAGAAAAACTTCTACAGATATGTCAGGGACAAAGGCAAGACGAGGCAAGTTGTGGGCCCTCTCCGGAAGGAAACGGGAGACCTGGCCACCCAGGATATGGATAAGGCTGAGCTACTGAACAACTTCTTTGTCTCAGTCTTCACCGGCAAGGGCTCAAACCACACTGCCCAAGTCACAGAAGGCAAAAACAGGGGCTCTGCAAATGAAGAACTGCCCACAGTACAAGAAGATGAGGTTCGTGACCTCTTAAGGAACCTGAAGGTGCATAAGTCCATGGGACCTGACGAAATCCATCCACGGGTCCTGAGGGAGCTGGCAGATGAAGTTGCTAAGCCGCTTTCCATCATATTTGAGAAATCGTGGCAGTCTGGTGAAGTTCCCGCAGACTGGAAAAAGGCGAACATAACTCCAATATTCAAAAAAGGAAAAAAAGAAGACCCCGGGAACTACAGGCCAGTCAGTCTCACCTCTGTGCCTGGCAAGATCATGGAACAGATCCTCCTGGAATCTCTGCTAAGGCGCATGGAAAATAAGGAGGTGATTGGAGACAGCCAAAATGGCTTCACCAAGGGCAAATCGTGCCTGACAAATTTGGTGGCCTTTTATGATACTGCCACAGACATGGTGGACAAGGGCAGAGCAACAGATGTCATCTACCTGGACTTGTGCAAAGCATTCGACACTGTCCCGCACGACATCCTGGTCTCAAAATTGGAGACTCATGGATTCGATGAATGGACCACTCGGTGGATAAGGAGCTGGCTGGATGGCCGCACTCAAAGGGTTGTGGTCAATGGCTATATGTCCAAGTGGCAGCCAGTGACGAGTGGTGTTCCTCAGGGGTCCGTACTGGGACCAGTGCTGTTTAACATCTTTGTTGGAGACATGGACAGTGGGACAGAGTGCACCCCCAGCAAGTTTGCCGATGACACCAAACTCGGTGGTGCGGTGGACATGTTGGAGGGAAGGGATGCCATCCAGAGGGACCTGGACAGGCTTGAGAGGTGGACTCGTGCAAATCTCATGAAGTTTAACCAAGCCAAGTGCAGGGTCCTGCACCTGGGATGTGGCAATCCCAGGCACAAATACAGGTTGGGCGGAGAATGGCTGGAGACCAGCCCTGAGGAGAAGGACTTCGGGGTGTTGGTGGATGAGAAGCTTAACATGAGCTGGCAATGTGCACTGGCAGCTCAGAAAGCCAACCGCATCCTGGGCTGCATCAAGAGAAGTGTGGCCAGCAGGTCACGGGAGGTGATTCTACCCCTCTACTCTGCGCTCCTGAGACCCCACCTGGAGTACTGTGTCCAGCTCTGGAGTCCTCAGCACAGGAAGGACATGGACCTGTTGGAATGGGTCCAGCAGAGGGCCACGAAGATGATCAGAGGGATGGAGCACCTCTCCTATGAGGACAGACTGAGAGAGCTGGGGTTATTCAGCCTGAAGAGAAAGCTCCGGGGACACCTTATAGCAGCCTTCCAATATCTGAAGGGAGCCTACAGGAGAGCCTGAGAGGGACTCTTTGACAGGAAGTGTAGTGACAGGACAAGGGGTAACGGTTTTAAATTGGAAGAGGGGAGATTTAGATTAGATACTAGAAAGAAATTCTTTATTGTGAGGGTGGCGAGACACTGGAACAGGTTGCCCAGGGAGGTTGTGAATGCCCCATCCCTGGAAGTGTTCAAGGCCAGGCTGGATGGGGCTTTGAGCAACCTGCTCTAGTGGGAGGTGTCCCTGTCTATGGCAGGGGGGTTGGAACTAGATGATCTTTAAGGTCCCTTCCAACCCAAACCATTCTATGATTCTATGATTATCCATTCTCAACATTTTCTGAGTAAAATATTTTCATTTTTAGGCAAATCCTGACATAATCTGTGAGAGCTCATATTTGTCACATTGTTCAGTTGCAGCCTTTGGCTCAGAAAATCCCAAAACTACTGATTGCTGGGAATTGGCAAGTATACTAGGGAAGGCATCCTTCTATGCACAGCCTGTTTTTTATATGCTTTCTTACAAAATCTCTGCTATTGGCAGCTGTTGGATTTGAGCTATCTGTGGTGATATGGTCTAATCCAGTACAGACTTCATAAGGTTTATGTTTCCCTGCTACTTCCTTATCTTTGTCATCATCTCCTTTGTTTTTTTTTCTCTCAGTTTTTAAAATATAAGCGTGGCTTTCACTCCCGTCATTTCCCTAGCTGAATTTCCTTTTGATGGCTTGTCAGTGTATACTTTTTCTACAGCTACAACTGCAGTCTTCTTCTCTTTTTCATACCACTGTCCTACTCTGATGTCCATCTAATATTCCAGAACTGATACGCTCATGATCAAAGTTTTTTCCTCCTCATAACTTCTTCTATCCTGTTCCGTTCCTAATGTATTATCTCTACTTCAGTATTTCTTTCCCTTCACACAGTTCCCAAATTTCCTTCCAGAGTTGCCTTTCTCAGCACTAATGGATCTGTTCCTGTTTCTTTCCTCCTGAGTCTTTGCACTTTTCCTCTTTGTTACCTTCTCTAGTCTGGTAGAACAGATGAGTTATGAAAGGAAATAGGTGCCTCTTCTAGCTGCCTGAATCAGCAGTGTGTTTAAGAGTCTCAAACGAACCTACAGGGAAGAAGGCCAGCCTGGCTAAATAGAGAGCTTTGGCTGGACCTCAGGAATAAAAGGAAGATCTACAGTCTCTGGAAAAGGGGGTCAGCTACTTACAAACAATATCAAGGTGTAGCAAAGGTATGCCATGGAAAAATTAGAAGGGCAAAAGTCCAAGGAGAACTTAACTTAGAAACAACAGTTAAAGATAAGAAGAGCTTTTTTCAATATATCAATAAAAAAAGGAAGACGAGGGAAAATGTGGGCCCGCTGATGAATGAGGTGGGTGCCTTGGTGGTGGAAGACACAGAGAAGGCGGAGCTGCTGAATGCCTTCTTTGCTTCGGTCTTCACTGACAAAGCTGGCCCTCCTGAATCCCAGACCCTGGAGACAAGGGAGAGGGTCTGGAGAGAGGAAGACTTCCCCTCTGTTGGGGAGGATTGGGTTAGAGACCACTTGGCCAAACTAGACATCGACAAGTCCATGGGCCCTGATGGGATGCACCCACGAGTGCTGAGAGAACTGGCAGATGTTATTGCTAAGCCACTCTCTATCATTTTTGAGATACCTTGGAGAACAGGAGAAGTGCCTGAGGACTGGGGGAAGGCAAATATCACACCAGTCCACAAAAAGGGCAAGAAGGAGGACCCAGGGAACTACAGGCCAATTAGTCTCACCTCTGTCCCTGGGAAAATAATGGAACGAGTTGTTCTGGATGTCATCTCCAAACACATTGAAGATCAAAAAGTTATAGGTATTGGTCAACACAGGTTTACCAAGGGTAAATCATGCTCAACCAATCTGATAGCCTTCTATGATGTTGAAACTGGTTGGCTAGATGAAGGGAGAGCAGCAGATGTCATCTACCTTGACTTCAGAAAGACTTTTGACACTGTCTCCCATAACATCCTCATTAGAAAATTAAGGAAGTGTGGGCTAGATGAGGGGGCAGTGAGGTGGACTGAGTCCTGGTTGTGTGACAGGACTCAGAGGGTTCTAATTAATGGAGCGGGGTCAAGTTGGAGGCTTGTGACCAGTGGTGTCCCCCAGGGGTTAATGCTCGGCCCAGTCCTGTTCAACATATTCATAAATGACCTGGACAAGGGGACAGAGTGTATCCTCAGCAAGTTCGCTGATGATACCAAACTGGGAGGGGTGGCTGACACTCCAGAGGGCTGTGCTGCCATCCAGCGTGACCTGGACAGGCTGGAGAGCTGGGCAGAGAAGAACCTAATGAGGTTCAACAAGGGCAAGTGTAGGGTCCTGCACCTGGGGAGGAAGAACCAATACAAGTTAGGGATGGATCTTCTGGGAAGCACTACTGAGGAAAAGGATCTGGGAGTCCTGGTAGATAGCACGCTTTCCATGCACCAGCAATGTGCCCTTGTTGCCAAGAGGGCCGATGGAATCCTGGGCTGCATAGGAAAGAGTGTGTCCAGTAGGTCGAGGGAGGTCATTCTCCCTCTCTACTCTACACTGGTGAGGCCACAACTGGAATACTGCATCCAGTTCTGGGCCCCCCAGTTCAAGAGGGACAGGGAACTACTGGAGAGAGTCCAGCGTAGGACAACAAAGATGATTAAGGGATTGGAGCACCTCCCTTACGAGAAAAGGCTCAAGGAGCTGGGACTCTTTAGCCTGGACAAGCGAAGACTGAAGGGAGACCTTATTAATGTTTATAAGTATCTAAAGGGTGGGTTGAAGGATGTTGGAGCCGGACTCTTTTCAGTGGTTTCCAGCAATAGGACAAGGGGCAACGGGCTCAAGCTGGAACATAGGAAGTTCCATTCAAATATGAGGAAGAACTTCTTTACGGTGAGGGTGACAGAGCACTGGAACAGACTGCCCAGGGAGGTCGTGGAGTCCCCTTCTCTGGAGATCTTCAAGACCCGCCTGGATGCAGTCCTGAGTAATGTGCTCTAGGTGTTCCTGCTTTGGCAGGGGAGTTGGACCAGATGATCTCTAGAGGTCCCTTCCAACTCTGACAATTCTGTGATTCTGCGAAATACTGATGTATTCAAACAGGAAGCATAAAATGAAGCTGTCTGCTAATTTTCCAAGGCAAGACATCAGCACAAACAAGATTAATGAACTTAATGTTGTCTGAGACAACAATGCCAACTTCTTGAAAGAAACTCAGAGATGCTCAGGTCACTTAGAGACTAACTGAATATTCATGATGACCTTAACTAATAGAATGCTGATCTGTAATGAAATTTTATGTCTAGTAACATAATTAGCTAATTGTTATTATTCTCTTTGGCTGGGAAAGCAATGGGCTTTCTTTAACAATCTTTGGAAGATGGAATTGATTGTGTTACCTAGGAGTTCGCACAGTGCTGTGCATTTTGAACTAAAGCAGCGAGCCTTTGTTCCACCTGCTGACTACCAGTGATTTCTGAGCAATACACTACCCTCTTGAATATTTAATATGATTTAATACATTCCTGTCCCTAAATATTTTCTTCCTGATACTTTTTCTTCCTACCAAATTAAATTCCCATTCCAGATCCTATGCCATATGCGCTACATCGCTCTTTCTGCTGAATTAAAGACTGAACCTCTGAGACTATTTATTACTTCTCTCCTTCTATTTGTTTTCTACACTGAAGCCTTGCTGCACCTTCATCTCCCATCTTTCCTCACAGATACACCACAAAAGTTAAGTTGGCTCACATGGCCTTCCTCAGCTGTAGGAGGGTGAGGATGTGAATCACGTCTTGTAAAATGTCTGTCAAACTAAACAAGTAATTTCCAGAGGGTTTCTAACACCTACCAGTTGTTATGGGTATCACATTATTATCATAGTTATTGAAAACAGTTTTAGATTAGCTAAATGTCAATCTTGCAGCAACTGCACAACCTTCAGGATATCTTTGTGTATATGACAGACTCCCAACTGTGAAATGATTACTTAAAAAAGCTCCATATTTCTAAATGAGCGTGTGTTTATGGTTTTCTTTATGAAAAAAAAAAATCCAAGTTAGGTTCTGCTATTCAGATGTATTATTTTGCTTTGTATTAGGCACTCTGTTGAATCTGAAAGTGCACAAGATCAATTTCACTGTTGCTTGTTTGTTTGTTTCCACATTTTCAGTCGAGGTAGCATACACTGGTTTAAAAGAACTATATCTTGTGGTTGGTTTGGTTTGGGTTTTTTTTAATTCTCACAGACTTTAGTAACATAAAACCATGTATTTTGTTTGAGGAACCAATCAGAGGCAGTAGGAGACTTAAGAGTCTTTGCACAAAATCACATCTGAAAATGGTAACAGTTCTACTAAAATGACCAACCAGTGTTTTCTTCTGTTTAATTTTTTAGTGTGGCCTTCCCTTATATACTAAACCTATGACAGATTTCTCATATACATTAAACCGATGAAAAAACTTCAATGGGGATTAGGCAGAGCTGCAAAAAAAAAGTAAGTTTTCTTCCAGTGGCACACAGAGGTTTATGTTGAATAAGGCAGGTCCAGAAAGCTCTGGCGAAGTGTGGTCAGAGAGACAAAACTCAGGAGGTACATGTGTTAATATAGATGCCCTAGTCACCATACTGTGAAGTACCCACAAATAATTAGAATTTGTTTAAACAGCATGAAGTCACGTTTTATAAGATACAGCTATTTATCCTGGTTTATCTTGTACTGAGGCATAGTCTTGAGTATGTGATAACACATTCTGTCACCATGGAAAGGAATGCATATAATGTAATACACTAAGTCCATCAAAGAATAAATTCAAACATTATATGCTGGCAAAGCTTCAATCCTCATTTCAACACAAATAAGGATTTAAAAACATGCAGAATGTAAACACAAGTTTTCATAATAGTATTTGTATTTCCTCCTTTACATAATTATTCTTTCCTCTGATTTTGCTAAGTCTCTAGTTGAGCTGAATTAGTTGTCTCTAACTGTTCAATTAGGTATACCCAATAAACGATTGGGCAGAAAGCTATTGCTATTTCACCCCTGAAAGGCAAGGCTTCTCCCTTGATCTTTTTAAGTGATACAGAGTAAAATCCTTTTCATCTTACATAAAAGCATCCAGTGAAATCAGTAAGATACCATCTTGGTAAGGGGACCAGGATTTGACCCAAAACTGCACTAGCATAAGGATATGAGCATCATGTAGAATTTGTGGTCATACATCTCTATGCCTAAAACAGAAACACAAGTTAATGCTTTTGCTGAGTTTCCTCAATGTAGTCTTTAGTAAAGATGTGCATATGAGTAAAGCTTTAATTAAACGTAAGTAGACTCCTACCCAGAAATTGCTGCTAGGTTTTGATGAGCCTGATAGGCCACCTCACATCCTTTGGTTCGAGTTTTGTGCATTTCCACATGCAGAGATGAACAGGTGACTGAGACATCCCCAATGGAAATGACCAGCTCCCGGTACAGAGCCACCTGGGTATTGAACTCCTGGACAAGCTGAAAAACAAAGAGGATTTACTTACATGAGACATTTAACTACACTTATAAAAACAAACAAGTTTTTAAAAAACATGCCCAATCTAGTGCTTGTTCCTACTGCTCCTAATTTCATGGCATACAGGATCAATTGCCTAAGATTTTGTAAATGACTAGGGCCTCCATGCCAACTGCCTCTTCTGTGAACTAAAAACTTTAATTTGCAGGAAAAGAGTGTTTCTGCTTTTAATCTATGAAAGTGTTTGAGTTATTAGTCTTAAATATTAAGCAGGTAAAAAACCACAGCTATTTTACTAGTAGCATGAAGTTATTTTTTGCTATCATAAAAGACAAAAGTATCTCCAGAAATTATTGCCTTGGCTCCTCCTGCTTCCTGATTAACAGCAAATTTAGGGATTGTAATGTTGTCCCGGTCTGAAGAAAAACCGAACCAATTTTGTGCTCTATAATTTTGCATTTTAGCTAGGCCTCCTCTAACTCTCTGAATTTAACGGCATATTGTGGAAAAAGCTGCTCGTTCTCAGAATGATAAGATCAATGTTTGTGCTAAATGCCAGGGAACAGTATGCAGAGAGGCCCTTGCTTATACTTATTGCTATAACAACCAAGGTCAGCCAATTTTCATTATTTGCCCCTTAGAGGGTTGGAAACGGAAAAACGTAGAGGGGTCATATCTGTGGGGAGGAGCGGACAGGACAGGTGACCCAAACCTGACCAACAGGGATATTCCATCCCATCTGCCCCATGCTCAGTATAAAAGCTGAGGGATCAAAGGGTCAAGTTTCTTCCTGCGATGGCTGACATCCGAAGAGGACTCTGCCTTTGATCCCGATCTGTGTGTTCCTGACTCCAGAGCTGGAATCCAGTTCCCATCCGTCGCTGAGTCCAGTCTGGGACTTCCCCAGTGCCTGCCAGTGCCGTGACTGTCATCCTGGGAGCTTGATACAGTTTTGTATATATTTTATCTATTTCATTATTTTCGTCTCTGTTTTTTTTTTTTTTTTTAATATTAATTCTTCATTAAAGTAATTTAGTTCATTCTAAACTTTTAATCTCCTTATCTCTTTCTCTCCTCTTTTTGGGGGGGGGAGGAAGGGCTACCTGTTGGTGTGGTTGCAGTGATTTCGGCTGAAACCACGACAAATGTAGCATTTGCTTTTACACTGGAGATTTTGCTAATTTATTTTTTAATTATTTCTGTTATGTCACTGGCCTCTAACCCAACTTTCAGACTTAAAACTGATCAGAAACTATTAGGTGAGAAGATGTACCAGATAGGCACTTTCCAATTAGGATTCTAGAAAGCACTTTTTCCAATGGGGGTTGAGGGAAACAAAGAAGTAAATAAACACTTCAACCTTTTCACAGAAATCTAATATGCAGCAGATACACGTGGATGCTATTGGATAAATGGGTAACTGTGGAGGATTGGCTTGCTGAGAAAGGTCACGTAGACATAAGTCAGCTGACTGAAGAGGATTTTAGTAGATACCGTACTCAGCTAATCTAGTTGCCAACGTGGCAAGGACATTTTTGTCCTTGACCGCAAACTTTACAGAACCACAGGATGCCTGCAGCTGGAAGATATGAGGAACCAAGTCCTCCAAGGGGAAACATGGGTGGAATTAACATTTTTCGGACTAACCAGTCGTGAGCTTGTCTTTTGTAATATGTATGAGCTGATTATGTAGGGTATAAAGGATTGCTATCTTGTCTTAATAAACGAAGCTTGCTGATCACTCATATTGAGTGCGCCTGTCTTCCCTCCGTCGCGACAGGTAACTTTTACAGTGATGGAAAGATCATTATTGTTTAGTTCCACTGATCCCCTATTTGGGATTATATTGTAAGGAAACAAAGCATTTGCTGTCTTCTGAAAGAAAGCTCATCAGAGCATTTGCTCCACATGGTGGTGAGGGTGGCAAGCAGGGAGCAATGGAACAGAATATTTATTTATCTTTGTTTTGCTAATTTGACCTCAATTTCCAAACTACATAATAACAGACAAGAGTAACTGCTCATAATGCTGCAGCCATCATTACCACCAGGAGTTCAACATATCCCAACACAAAAGCATGCTAAAAAACTAGATCTGGCACCTGGATTCTATCAGATCTACCAAATTTTAAAGTCAAGCCCTCAGATTCTCATACTCAGAAAATAAATGAGTCACTTCTGTAACATTCTGGCTCTTCATGCATCTCACTGTAATTACTCTGTATAACTTAGAATAGTATTGGGACTCATTTTTTGACCACACTTTCCTAAATTTCATTGTAAGAGTAGCAAATAGGTTTCTCTGCTTCTGGAGCAGAAAAACAATCCCAATGTGTTCCAATACATCCGCAAAAAAAAAAACAAACCCAAAACAAATAAAGCACCCATGCCAAAGTCCCAGGCACAATAATCGTACTCAGCTAAACCTGGCTTAAACTCTCACATTCCTTTCAATATCTGAAGGGAGCCTATAGCAGAGCCAGAGAGGGAGTCTTTGTCAGGAAGTGTAGTGACAGGACAAGGGATAACGGTTTTAAATTGGAAGAGGGGAGATTTAGATTAGATACTAGAAAGAAATTCTTTACTGTGAGGGTGATGAGGCACTGGAACAGGTTGCCCAGAGAAGTTGTGGATGCCCCATCCCTGGAAGTATTCAAGGCCAGGCTGGATGGGGCTTTGAGCAACCTTCTCTAGTGGGAGGTGTCCCTGCCCATGGCAGGGGGGGTCTAAACTAGATGATCTTTAAGGCCCCTTCCAACCCAAACCATTCTATGATTCCAGTGGTAGAGCACTGGAACAAGTTGCCCAGAGAGGTGGTGGAGTCTCCTTCTTTGGAAACATTCAAAACCCTACTGTACAAGTTCCTGTGCAACCTGCTATAGGTAGACCCGCTCTGGCGGGGGGTGTGTGTGGGAAACCTCGGCTGGTCCGAGGGATCGGAATGTGAGCTTAACATCAACCTTGAGCAGATACCAGTGTATCCTTGAAGAGGCCTGAGAGTCCTGGGAAGAAGGGAGTCAACAAGATTTAGGAGCTGTCAAGCTGCCAACAGAGGAAAGCTACCAAAGTTGCAGCTGAGAACAAAGAAGAAAAAGAAGTTATCCAATCATGTACTGTTGATCTTTGAGTGAGCCAATTATGTATGGACACACGTTCCTAAGAAAGATATAAAAAAGCTTGTTAAAACAATAAAGTTGGGTCTTTTGGGATTTTCACTCACGAAATTCTGTGTGTGTCGTGTCCATCTCAACAACGACAGCGTTGGACTATATGATCTCCAGAGGACCTTTCCAACCCCATATGATTCTATAATTCTATAGAGCATGCATGAAAGCATTGGAGAAAAAAATTTGTACTACATTGTGTTGTAGCGAATTATTCTGCATTGAGAAAAAGAGACAAGCATCTGTCCTAGTTTGAGGTAAAACAGAACTAATTTCCTGTTCAGTAATTTTACTTTTTTAGCTGGGCCTCTTCTAACTAACTAAACTCTGAAATTAACAGGATATTGTTCAGAAACTGTTCACTCTCACACTGATAAGACCTGATTATACCAAGGAATGGTACGCAGACAGGCCCTTGCTTATACTTATTGCTATAACAACCAAGGTCAGGCAAATTTGTTATTTGCCCTGTTGGAGGGTCAGAAAGAGAAAAGTGTAGAGGGGTCACACCTGTAGGAAGGAGCAGACAGGACAGGTGACCCAAAACTGACCAACAGGGTATTCCATGCCATCTGCATCATGCTCAGTATAAAAGCTGAGGAATCAAAGGGTCAAGTCTCTTCCTTCAATGGTCAACGTCCGAGGAGGACCCTGCCTGTTTGTCTGCCTTTGATCCGGATCCGAGCGTTCCTGACTCCAGATCCGGAATTCGGCTCCTGTCCATCACAGAGTCCAGCCTGGGACCTTCCCCTGCGCCTGCTGGTGACATGATCATCATCCTGGGAGCTTGATACGGTTTTATATATACTGTATACTTTTTTTCCCCCTTTTTTTTTCTTTTCTTCTTCTTATTTCATTATTTATTTATATTTTCATTAAAGTAGTTTAGTTTTTTCTAAACTCATAATCTCTTTTTTTTACCTCTTCCTCTCCTCTCTTTTCCTTAGAGGGGGAGGGAGGGGTCATCTGTCGTTCTGGTTGGTCAATCCGGTCAAAACCATGACAGCGTCTCATCCTGCAATTGGTAACTGGTTGCACCAGACACATTTTGTCAGTTCTCACCTGATATCCCCTGTCTAAATAGAGGACACATTTAGCCACCACAGCATTGCCAAGGAAAACAAAACCATACTGATGTTGCAGCATCGAGACAGAGAAAAAGAAAAAAAAACATTAATTTTATCTCCTGAATCTTACTGCATCTTGACGATCCATCTGTAAATCATATTTTATTTCTAATCAGTGAATTCTACCAGATAAACAGTGAAGAAACAAAGCTAGCACTTCCATTTAACTAACCAAATTATGTTGTTGGGAATGAGAAAAAAGGCAGGACCCAGTAGGATCCACTTGTTGGGTATATGTATAGAGCTACTGTGGCAGCTTTTGTTCCTTGGTGCACTGAGAGTTGATCTCGATTTTGAAGTATCAGAGTGGGTATCTGCCAGGACAGTTTGCAATATTAGAGGAAAAAAATAGCCAGAATCCAGCAGAAGTAGCAGATGATATATTTCCAATGCTACTGGACAGAGCTGTAGCAAGATACAGTTTTCAAGTAGCAGCAACTTCATTTGTTTTCTATTTGTCATTGGTGAGAGGAGCAATTTTGGGGCCCAATGTCCAGCTGACTGTAGCCTGAAGAGCCAGATATGGGGTGTATGGTACTGGTCTGGAGGAAACTGTAATTTTGAGTGTGAATGGAGAAAAATGTCATACCACAATGTGACAGTCCAAAAATAACATGGATGCATGTGCTTGATCTGAGATTTTACAATTGTAATCAGCTACTCCGGGGGACTGGTATCACATATGTCAGGGAGAGAATTTTGGGGCTTTAAATTCTGAATCCTGTTTTAGAAGGATTTTAGGGCAAGAGTGTGGTTGCTGCACACAACACATCAAGCACAGAGCAAGGCAACAAGCAGGAGGCAACTATTTACCTATTTAGGCTGCAGTGAGCACAAGTCTGGGGGCAGATTTGACCGGATCTAGCAGAATGCAACTCCAGCTGCTTGGCAGCGCCTCGAAGGCAGCATGCGCTGTGGCAAGGGCTCCTGCTCCTGCAGGGCCAGGCGCCCGACTCCGGTCCCTACCCTACCTGTCCTGCAGCACCCTGCCGGCTCCCCACAGGTCTCGTTTCCCCGCCCCCGCCGTATTTGAACCGCTACAAGTTAGGCTACAGGGCAGCACTCCCGACGGGGATTCCAGTTTTAAAAATAGTGCAACTGCACGTGATGGGAATAGGCAAGCTGGCGGGAAGAGCGGCACCAATGCCAGAGACGAGAACACTCGGAAAATACAAATATTAAGGCAAGCCCTTTTGTAGTACCCACCATCTTGCAGTCATCCAGGGCTCTCTGGGTCTGGTAGGCGCTCTCGGAGCCGC
>JAHSPS010052859.1:0-12544 GCA_033628365.1 Calidris temminckii | reverse complement strand
AAAACCCACCCTCCCCTCCCTGTGACCCAAAACCCACCATCCCCTTCCCCGTGACTCAAAGCCTGCCCTGTCCCAGGAGCTGGGGGTGCCACCAGTGCGCCCCGTCCCCTCCCAGCGCCGTGCCCGTTTGGGACAGGCACTGATGGCCAGGGGGGGTGTGTGAGACTGAGCCCAAACCAGGCCACGGACCCCCCCCGCCCCCCCAGCAGTGGCCACGGGACCCGACCGCCTTCGGTCAGAGCCTGGGAAATGGGATGTGGGACCGTCCCCGGTGCAGCTGCGTCCCCTTCCTGGATGTGACGGCTGGGGACACAGCTGCAGGGCCAGCGGGGAGCCCCAGTCTCTCCACAGACCCCCCCCCGAAGGGGGAAGGGGAGGGGGCTGTCCCCATCATGGACAGAAGCCACTCTGAGGTCCCCAGCCCTCCTTCGGTGACATCCCTGGGGGATTTCGTACCCCAGAAGACCCTGGAGGCACCATGGCCCTTCCCTGCCCCCCTGCTGGGGCACCCGCAGGTTCCCTGTCCGGGTTTTGGCAGAAAAAAACCCATGAAAAGTGGTGGCAGTTGCAGGTGGCAGGGGCCGGCGCGGGGACTCACCACCCCTCCCTTGTCGCCCTCCATGAACTGCACGATCTGGCAGGAGGATTTCTCCCACAGGAAGATGTGGCCGCAGTCGCTGCCGCTCACCACAAACTCGCTTTTCGGGCCATAAAAATTGACGCCTTTCACTGCAAAAGGAGAGAAAGCAGCAGCCCCCCGGGGCCGTCAGGAGCCACCCATTCCCTTCCTGTTTCCCGGGTGACCGCGGGGATCCCTTCCGTCCCCGGGCACAGAACGGCTCGTTCTTTGCCAGCCCCGGAGTTTGTGCTCGGGGTCTTGGAGAGGGAGACGAAAACGCCGGGAGCTGCAGAAATCAGCTCAAAGCGGGCGATTATTCTTTCCAGGTTGCTCTGGGGACGCCCCCCCGGCTCCCAAAGCCTGGGGGTGGGTGAAAGGAGGGGGACGCAGGGGCAAGCTGGGACCCGGGGAAGGGGTGGCGGTGGGAGCCCGACGGTGAGCTGGGGAGACCCCCCCCGAGCCCCCCTGCAGCGGGGGGCATCCTCACCAGTGGCATTATTGCGGTGTCCCTTGTATCTCTTGATGTACTCGGCGCCGTCGCTGTGTGCGGAGTTGAAGAGATAAATGTCTTCGTCGTTGTAGCTGGCCAAGAGCTCTAGGGTGGGATGGAGACGGGCGTTAGGGGCCACTGGGGGGTGGTCCCCCTGCTGGGGGGGATGTCCCCAAAGCCCCGGCCGCCCGCCACTGGCCCCCTTGGGCCACCAGTGACTCACCCGAGCCGTCGTGGCTGTAGACGAGGCAGGTGATGTTGGCTTTGGACTCGCTGTTCACCTGGGGAAAGCACGGAGAGCCCCGCTCCATCCCCGCCCGCCGCGCTGAGCCCGCACACAGCTCGCCACACCAGTGACGGCTCCGCACGAGCCCTAAACTCCGACCACAAAAATCCCTGCCTCCTCCCACGCCACAACAGGGCTTCACGGACAGCGGAAGATTTGGGTCAAATCATTAAAACACCAAAGCGCAGGCGGTTTGCCGGGGCTCCGGAGCGGTTTTCCAGGCAGGAAGCCTGCGAGGACTTGGCCGGCTCTCGCTGCTTGGCCGCTCCCAGGCCAGGCTCCCGAGGGAACACTCCACAGATCCGGGCTACGAGTCCTGTCCAGGGCCCGGCCCGGCTCTCCCTGCTGCCAGCACCAGCCCAGCTACGGGATCGGGGCGAGCGGTGGCCCTGTGGCAAGGCTGGCATGGGCAGGGGACGCGGCTGCCTGTCACTCGCCCCGCGGCAGATGCAGTTGCCCCCCAGGTTTTCCCACTCTGTGCTCGGAGCTGCAGGGCTGTTGCCCACCCACACCAGCGGCCGAGAGCTGGTGGCCACAATGGGATGTCCTCCACCGGTCCCCCAGCCACATCCCTACAGAGGAGAGACCCCCCCTGGTGCCACCCGTGACATGGAGCCACTTACCAAGTGGTGGGGGCAGAACTTCTTCAGCACCCCGTTGTTCTCGTTCTCGTCTATTTTCCGCTGGTCGTAAATCCTGGGGGAGGAAGAGGGGGGCATTTGGCATTGTCCCCCACCACGCTGTGCCACCACTGGAGCCACAACCCACCCCGGCGCTGGCTGAGGGACCCGGAGCGGCCCAAGCCTTGGCCAAAGCAGCTTAATGTCACCTCTCATCAGGTCGGTGGCGTGTGACAACGTCAGAGCCTGTGTGTGCACCGGCCACAACCAGCGCGTGGGGCTCTGTCAGCCCAAAGGCTGCTCAGCAAGGGCTGGGGGTGGCCACCACCGCGCTTGTCCCCTGGCTCCTGGGGGTCCCCAACCTCCTCCCCGACGCAGGAGCCCACCAGAAGACCCCCAGAGCTGGGGAGACTGGGGGAGAGGAGGCGCCTGGACCCTGAGAGCAGCGGAGATGGGGAAAGGGGGAGGCTGCACTTTGAGAGACCATCTGGGCTCTCTGGGAGCCACCGAGGCGCCAGGGCTACTGAGTGTGAGCAGTCTGTGAGCCCACGTGTGCGGTGTTCCCGCGCCCGGCGCCCCAGGAGACGCCAGACACCCGGGTGCTGGCGCTGCGGGGAGCCACCGCCGTGCCAGCCGTGCCGGTGGGGGGCTGCGGCATCCCCCCCGCTCCCTGAGGAGCCGGGAATTGAGCGGCTTTGGTGGCCACAGGAGCTGCACCCCAAAATCCCCCAGCTTCAGGGGGGCTGTGTGGGGAGCCAAGGAGACAGACACACGGACGGAGCCCCAAGGAGCTCAGTCCTGCTGAAACCGAGCCATTCCCAAGCCTTAATCCCACCTCTGCTGCCCCCTGGTCACTGCCCGAGGAGGGGGACCCCATTAAGGGCATCGCCAGCTCCCGAGGGAGGGATCTCTGAGCTCCTGGAGATCTGGATCCCAGAGCTAAACCTCAAAGGATCCAAATCCTCCATTAATCCCCCCGGTGTTCCTGCTGTTACGGGCGAAAAGGCTGTGGAGGACCTAGTGATTGAAGCCACAGGCGTTTCTGGGGGGGACATCGGAGCTCAGGGGGGACCTTCAGCCCCCACGGGGACATTTGAGGCTGCTTTGGGGGCTCAGTCTGGGCCCCCGGCACAGACTCACCTGACAAACTGATCTCTGCCTCCCACAGCAAACTGGTAGGTGTTGGCTGGGTTGACATAGATGGTGTACAGACCCACCTTCTTCTCCTTCTCCTTGGTCACCACCAGTTTCCTTTGAGAAACAAGGAAAAATAATAACAACAACAAAAAAAAAAAATCCACCTCCCAATTCAAAACAGGGTCCAGATGGGAAAAGCAGGAGCTGCGAGAGTCTCTTACTCACTCCCAGAAAAAAAACAACACCAACAACACCACAAAAAAAAGCCCAAACCCCGGCTCTTTCAGCCTCCCAGCTGAAGCCAGCACATGCTCCGTCTGTGGCGCGGAGTGAAATCATCCCCTGGCACCTTCCCCCCAAAACTCTGAGGGGTCTCGGGGCCCGGACTGGAGCCGGCAGAGCCGTACGGGCGGCAGCGGGGGCAGAATGGGATTAACTCCCGAGCAGAACACGCTCCGCTGTTATTTTTCCCCACCCGTCTCGCTGTAATAAAACCCAGATTTAACGAAATCCGACACACACACACACACACACACACCATCCCCCCTCCCCCAGGAGCTCAATATTTCGGGCTTTGCAGCCGTGAACACAAACTGAGGCAGCATCGTCGAGAAGGAACAGCCAGCTCAAAAGCTCGTCTTTTCTTCTAATTATACCGTTCGGCTTAATGAGGGATGGGAGCTGCCTACGGTCTGCCTGCAAGCCCTGCCTCCGGAGCTGTGTCACGCTCCCGAGGTGACAATCCCCTGCCAGCACCAAACCCAAACAGCAGCGTGGGACCCCCAGGGAGGGGGGAACAGACCCACTGACCGACAGATTTCTCTCCAAACCCACCCAAAAAAGGGATGGGGGGGAAACAGGGATGTGGGGATTAAAGGCGGCCGTTTGGAAACGCCCTGGCAGTTTTTGCCCTGGTTATGAAACAGATGGGTTCAAGGCTCGTCGACAAAAGCCCTCGCGCACACAAATAAAACCCAGCCACGGGGAGACGAGCGCTGAAGCCCCGGGCTTTAAGCAGGATCATCTTCAAAATAATACGCTGCTACGTTGGAAAAGTACCGTGATAGCAAAACCTGGCGTCTGCTCCAACACCCGCCGCGGATTTATTTTGGAAGCTTGTCAGAAACGACAGATCCGCTGGGCGATACGGGTGAAGATCCAGCACGCACCACCCGGCTGCTTGGCTAATTATTGTTTTTTCAATTAACTGCAATCGCGCTCATGCAACCAGCGCGTCAGGCGCACCGCGGGCTCCGGGAGGCTGCCAGATCAGCCACTTCACTGCGCAGAAGGAGCGTAGGACCCCAAGCCCTGCCCTGGGATGGGCAAAGGGGTGTTTATTGCTGTTTTCTACCCGAACATCCACTTCCTGTGGAGGAAGAGGGCTCAAAAAACACTCGGCTAATTAGCAACATTCATATCCGTATCCTTGTGTGAGATGGACAGCCCCGAAAAACGCTCTGGTCCGACCACATGCCTCAGGGAAGATAATACAGCTCAAAAGCCAAAAAATATCTCTTTTCCCACTTTTCCCCCATTGCAGAGGCTGTGAAAAGGCAGCGGCCCAAGCGGGACCCCCATCCCTGTGCAGTCGAGTGCCGCCTGTCGCAGGGGAGCCCTCTGGGACCCCATATCTCCCTCCAGAGTCCCCCCCGGTCCCAGGGCAGAGAAATACTCACGAGGCGGGTCGGTCTTGTCTCAGGTCGATGGTGAAGACTACAGCATCTTCACCTGCCGATAGGAAAGTGCATGGAGAATCCGGTTCTAGGGCCAGCTGGAAGATAAATACTCGGGCATTGGTTCCCTTTTCACCCAACAAAGTGGCAAGATCCCTTTCTCCCCGTAAATTGTCGGCTACGAACAGGAGCCAGCGCAGCACCGAGCCCTCCATACCCAGGGCCGAGTGCCCACATCACCGCTTTGCCGGGCACAGAGACCCTCCTCCTCACCCTCAGAGGTGACAGCGATGTAAAGAAGCATCTAAGAACAGGTCTCTCCATGGCAACAGCCCTGCCTTCACCATTTCTGGTGTTTTGGGGGGTCCCGAGTGGCCCCCCGCTCCCTCGGCGGGCCGGTCGGGGCTCACCTTGTGCGAGGCTCCTTTGTGCTGTGCCACACGCTTGGTGTTCTTGCAGCACTGGGTGGCAGAGAGCTCGGCCACCCGGACCTGCCCGTCCCGGGCACACATGGCCAGCGTGGAGTCGCCGCTGTTGGGGAGGAATTTGGCCTGCAAGAGAGCGAGCGGAGGGATGGCTTTCAGCCCCGGGGCAGCGTGGAAGGAAACGGGGTGAAACAGGAGAGAAATGGGGGGCAGCACCCCCGGCAGAGCCCAAAGAGCCCTGGATCTGTGGGTGGTGACTGTAAATCCTGGGCTCGATGGGCCAAGCTCTCTGAACCATCATCCTCGTGAGCACAGAGAGTCGGGACCCAGGAGATGCTGGTGGACCCTCCAAGCGTGATCTGCGCTGCGGTGGCAGCAGATCCCGGCCCTCCAGGCCCCTCTGGCACTGACAGAGCCACTGCCCACCACGGCACGGGCTCCTCCAGACACAGCTCCTGCCCACGGCCGCTCCCAGACCCGCTGCTCACTGGGACCAGAGCTGCGGCGATGGCCACAGCTCAGCTTGGAGAACCTCTGTGGGGACACCTCACCCCGCCAGCCCCAGCCAGGGCTCCACCACATGGTGGATTTCATGGCAAACCAGTGGGTTTTCATAGTTAGTTACCACCGCACAGAGGCTGGACTCCTCCCACTGCTCTTAGCTCTAACGACACAGTTAAAAGCTGGGGGTCAGTCTCTTCTCCCAAGGAACAGGCGACAGGACAAGAGGAAACTGCCTCAAGTTGCGCCAGGGAAGGTTTAGGGTGAATATTAGGGAAAATTTTTTACACTGAAAGGGTTGTCACACCTCGGAAGAGGCTGCCCAGGGAAGTGTCACCATCCCTGGAGGGGTTTAAAAGACAGGCAGAGGTGGTGCTGAGGGACATGGGTCAGCATTGGGTTGATGGTTGGACTCAATGACCTGAAAGGTCCCTCCCAACCCAGGCAATTCTATGATTCTACGACACATTCCTCCTTCCCCGCACAGCATCGTCCAGAGGAAATTAGGTGCTTCCAGAGCATGTCCCTGCCCACTGTGGGGAGGGAAATCTCTCACATCCAGCCCTCCCAGGACCCTTCCCGCCCCCTCCTCACCTGGAAGACGTTGCTCTTGTGCCCGCTCTCGAACTCCAGCACCGGCTGCCTCCTCACCCAGTCCCACACCACCACTTTGAGGTCGTCGCTGCCGCTGGCCAGCCAGGTGCCGCGCTGGTTAAAGTGCAGGGTGTTGACGCAGCCCATGTGTCCCTCCAGGCCGTGCTGCAGGCGGAAGCGCTGCACGAAGACCCTGGCCCCGCAGGCCTCGTAGACAAAGCGGGCGCTGGAGCCCAGCTCCCGCTCCCGCAGGGCATGGACCGCCTGCCAGCGGGGCTGGGGCAGCGCCGTGGTCTCCGAGGACACCCAGTCCTCCAGGGCCTGCTCGTTGTCCAAGGAGTCTTGGTCGTGGTTGGCACGTTTGCGCTGGGCACGGCGGTGGGACCGCTGCTCCTCCTCTTCCTCCTCCTCCTCCTCTTCCTCCTCCGAGTGCGACCGGTCGAGGGCCCGGTTCTCCTCGTTTATGGAGTAGTGGCCCGTGTCGTCCATACTGTCAGAGTCCTTCTCTTCCCCCGAGCTCTCCGTGTCCGTGTCCCGGCTCTCCGTGCTGGTGCGGTTGGGCCCCACGTCGTCCCCCGTGAGGCTCAGGCTGAGGTCGGAGGCCTCCACCTCGATGCCGGAGGAGGTTTCTCGCCCCTCCTCAGCTGACATCTCCTCCGGGCTGCTGGACAAGCTGCCTGCGTGGTGCAGATGATGCCGTCAGCCTCCCCAGCAGGAGGGGAGACACCCGGCCCAGGGAGAGGGGTCCCTGCTGGCGCCCTTACCGTTCACGATGTCCGTCTTCCCCTCCATGCTGCTCCCTTTATCCGACATGGCGTCTTCCAGAGCGCTCACCCTGCGTGGGAGAGAAGGAGAGAACAGGGGCTGGAGCCTCCCCGCCATGGCCAGTTTGCCCAGACGGGGATGTGGTGGCCCGTCCCCGGGTTGGTGGAGCCGCACTGGCGCCTGCGGCGTCACAGGCAGGTCCAGAGAGCACCATTTTCCAAGGGAAACAGCCAGAGGGGGGCGCGGTGCCCATGTGGCTACAGGTGACACACTTGAGTGTGCACAGCACAACACGAGTGTGCACGGCAACAAAAGCTCATCAGCAGAGGGAACAGAAACATCCCTCGGCCTCCTCCGTGGCACCCATGGCCAGGTGACAGCTGATCGCCGTCATCCTGAACTCTTCTCCATCTCTAATTTGCTCAGATGCCATCAACTTAACGAGGAAGCCGATCTGTGGCTGTCGCGCTGCCCGTCCTCCTGCCCGTGGGACAGTTCCCAGTCCCCGTGTCACCTCTCACACTGAGAGGGGTGATCCCCAGCCCGGCACAGGGGCAGAAGAGGGGCTGGGACGGCAGGATAAGGGGCTGGCAGGGGGGCAGGACAAGGAAAAGTGGCTGGGGAGGAGAAACTGAGAAACCTCTTGGCACCTGCAGCCCGGAGGCTGCCAGTTAAAAGACACCCAAGAGGGTTTTTTTAACCCCGGCGGCAGATTTTAAACACCTTCCCACGCACAAAACCCTCTCGGCATCGCCACAGGGCCATTCTCCTCCACGCCACAGACAGGAGAGCAGCTCTGGACACCAGGCCAGCCCTCTCGCTGTCCCCCAAGAGCAAGCTTTGGCCTTTGGCATCCCCAAAACTCTGCGCCACCAGGGCAGAGCCAGGCGAGGAGGCCGGGAGCTCCCTGACATTCCCTGTTGCTCCACAGGAGGGGTTCACCAATCCCTCGTGAGCACAGGGAAACCAAAGCCAAGCATGTTTTTGGCTCCCAGGCATTTCCCAGCCCTTGCCTGGGAGCCAGGAGGGGGGGCACCGGCTGCAGGATGGCATCCAAAGTGGCCCTGGTTCCTCCCGCTGCAGCGGGGGGGGCTCCCACGGGGCCACGGAGCGGAGCTGCCTCCAGCCCCGGGGGCTGCAAACACCCCCAGGACAGCGGTCCCCATTGCTTGCCCGGTGGCCACAGGTGGCTTTTGGTGAGAGCACCAGGCACTGGGTTACACCGAGACGCAGGAGGAAAACACGTCAGAGTCACGAACAGCAGAGGTTTTGCCAAGGTGGAGGGGGGGGGGGGGTGGGGAGGAAAAAAACAACACCCTAACATTTTATTTATGCTTTGCTCGTTCTTTACTTTCCTTCTATTTTTAGCCAGAGTTTTTTATACTCGGTTTAGCTGCTCGCTCTTAACCAGTGTTAGGGACTCTGCTAAAAGTTCCCGGTTCACACAGTAGGGAAAAGCCGAAGCCAGAACATCATTAACTCCGATTACGGCAAACACTCTGGAGGCTAATCCTCGTTAGGTCAGGAATTAGCACCAGCGGAGCCCCAAAGAGCCAAAGAAGGCGAAAGACTCTGCCCAGGCCGGGTCTGTCAGGGCCGGCCCAAGCCTGGGCACAGCTGCCTTCTGAGAAAAGGGTGATTTAGGAGGAAAACAGGGCTCTCTGGAGCTGCCAATGGCTGCAGGGGGGTGCCCCAGGAGGGCCCTGGACAGCAGAAGGGCGATAAAAACCCTTCCAATGAAGGAGCGTTTGTAAGGAAACTGAGTTTATGCAACTGCAAACAGCAGCGAGCTCCAGCCGCTCCTATCAAGAGGAGCAGCGCAGGAGAAAGAGATAAAGTGTTTTCTGCAGCTTCAGGTTTAACCATTCCCCATCCAGCGCTGCCAGAACCACTGTAAAACCAGCGAGGCTGTGGAGAGGGGGAAGAAAGGGCTGAGAAGTGAAGCAGGGGATGAGAGCTGCCCCAAAGCTCAGCACCCCTCTCCCCCTGGGGCACACGGCCAGGGGCAGGACTGGTTGTAATTTACTGCTGGAATCTGGAGGCAACGCCGTCCTGTGCCTGTCACACCGGGGGAGTAAAGAACAGGCTCCAAACACCACCCAGCTCAGCTACAGCTTCACTCCCACCGCTCGGGATGGGAAAGCCCAGCAACAGGTCACTCCAAGTGTCCCACTTCCACACACAATTAATCGAGGGGCCAGGAAGGTCTAGGCAGGTACAAAAGAAACAGGGTTTGGACTTTGCTCCACAGCAGTTATTTTCTTCTGCCAAATTACCTATTCAGATCTGTCATTAATACCCTTTCACAGCAGCCTTTTCAGGAAGGTGAGGAACAAGCAGCACGCTTTCAGGGGAAAGGAATCCATTACCAAATAATTAGCCTGACTTCATGTCTCATCCACCCACATTGCCGGAGGACCGTCACCTCACAGAGAAATTAAGAGAATTGAGAAAAAAAGCCCTCAGCAAAGGGGACAGCAGGGACAGACATGGCTTCTGCCAGCACCAGGGACACTCTGGGGGACCCCGGGCTCCCCAAACATCTCCTGTGGCCAGGAGCACGATGCCAGCTCCTGCTGGTGCCCGGTGCTGAGGAATGGGCGCTCGGCTCCCACAGCTCTGCGTCAGCCTCCCCAGACACCCACCAACTCCGCTCACAGCCGCCCAAGCCGCTCACGTGGCAACGACTGGCAGCCCCATGGCGTGGCACAGCCTGCCATCGGCACTCGGGGGCTCGGGCAGGGACAAACCGGCAGCAGGGGGACACGGGGGAACCCTGCCATCAAGCTACCAGTGGCTGGAAACACTGACAACACCAAAGGCATCGCTTCCATCACCCCGAACCACGGAGCACCGGCTGAGGGAGGCAACGGGACACTGTTCAGCACGGACCAGAGGGAGCAGGGACACCACCAGCCCTGCAGAGAGCCCTGAGCCCCCACCAGGAGATCTGAGCCCATCACCGAGCCACCAGGCCAGGTCCCCCTGCCAAGGAGGAGATGCCTCAAGGCACATGGCCAGGGCCAGTGAACCCAGCCCAGTTCCGGGGCACCACATGGAGCGTCCCCAGGAGCTGACACGTGGGTTCGCAGCTCCCTGGAGTCAACATCTGGAGAGGATCAGTGCTCCCAGCTTCACATGCTTGGAGCCTGACTCCCCAGCACCCTTGCAAGGGCCCTAAAAATATCCCTCTGCGTGCCATGGCCTCCTGGCTGCTGCCACGGCCATCAGGATCAGAGGCAGCCACCAGGATCAGGCTGTGAGCACTGCCGCAGGGCTACCACCTCCTCCCACAGCGGCAGGAGCAGCCTCGACCCTCCGAGTGAGCGCCCGGGGCTCATCATCCCATGGCACAGAGAGCTGGGGCTCACACCGCATTGCCCACTGTGTGCCAGGCTCCAAACCCCCAAACCGGCACGACACCCATCGGCAACTCCAACGGCTGTGCCCAGGAGACCATCCTTTCCATCCCGAGCCGCAACCCCAACCTCTAACGCCACGAGCCGATGGGACGCAGTCCCCTCGCTGCCGCCCGAGACCCACCATCCATCCCCGCTGGCACCCGGTGCCCTCCACGGCACCCGCAGGACTCGGCATCACCAGCCCAGCCGCGTTACGGCTGGAAACACGGCACCCGCAGCCGCTCTGTCCCTGAACGATCCTTCATTAAAATATTTACATAGCTATATAAACAGCCGAATAGCCAGGCTACATGGGCGCTCGGCACCCGGGCTGCGTTTGGGCTACATAAAGCAGAGGAGCAAGGGGGCCAGAAGCGAGCGGGGGGCATTTCGGACCCCCTGAGAGCCCCTCACCTGGGTTCCCGACGCCCCGGCACACCGGGATGCCCACAGGACGCCACGGCACGGCCTTGTGGCCGTGTTTACAGCAGGTCCCTCCCGCACATGTTTTGCCGGCTCAACCTCTTCTATTTAAGGAAAGTTTTCTCATCGGACCTGGACGGAGGCAACCTCGTTTGTTCGCCGTGGAGGAGCCTTCCTTCCCCCCAAAATGGTGTCGGGCCCCAATTAAATTAAACCCCCAATTAAACCTCCCGCAACAAGCAGGTTTCCACCCAAAATGCCCCTCACGGGGAAGAGGCCAGACGGGCACCTCCTGTTCGCCGGACGGGGACAGAAACCCACCACCGGGCCACATCTGGGAGAGTCCTGGTAAATTACAAATCTACCTGGGAGCCTGGCCAGTCCTAGTGACGACACTAATTAAGCAGCTTCCCGCTTGCAATTACAGGGAGGTCCGGAATCCCCATCTCAGAGCATCCTGGGCACGACAGCGTCTCCTTGGGGGACGAGGCACCCACCTCCCCACGGCTCTTCCGCGCCATCCCACGGCAAAGCTCTGGCTCCCCCAGCACCTCGTGGGATGGCACGGATCTGCTCCCAGTGCAGACAGGGCCTAATTAATTGCAGCTAACAAGCACTGGCTGCCTCAGCGTGCAGCACGGCCCAGCACCCGGCAGGAGAGAGGCTCCCCAGGGGGAATCGGTGGTCCCGAGGCTGAGGAAAGCCCAGCCTGCTGGAGAAATCCCGCAGGAGTGAGGGGGTGAGCAGCCGGAGGAGCCCCCAACAGGAATAATTCAGCATCGAGAAAAGACTGAGGGAGACGCAGCCCAAACCTCCAGCTCTGCAGCTTGGAGGATGGACAGACGGACAGGAAGTAAGCGCGGCTGGAGCCGAGGTGGCCACTCACCTGCGCGGCGGTGCCGGGGCTGGAGGTTCACTGGCAGCTGACGGAAACGACAGGTTAAAGCCCGGCAGCGTGGGGTCCGGCCACGCCTGCCCCAGAGACCCCCCCCCTGGGGACAGTGGGGACTTGTCCTGGAAGGGATTGGGTGAGGAAGGCCAAAGGACAACGAGGTTTGGACCTTCAGGGGGCAGGAGGGACCCTCAGCTGAGTTCCCCTCCCATAACCGAGGCAATAGGACATACTCTAGGGCTGGAAGGGACCGCCAGGGCTCCCCTAAAGGTGCCGTGAAACCATGGGGGCACCAGGGAAGGAGCCTTAGGGGCAGGAGAGAACCCTCAGCAACCCCCTGAGGCAGGTAAACCCCCTGGAGATGACAGGGAATGGCCCTGGGAATGGCAGGGGGCCCCTCAGTGTCCCCCCCAAGGAGATGGTGGCACCACAGAGGTGACAAGCACAGGCCTGGGGACAGAAGGGTCCCTCCAGTATTCACTGAAAGGGCACTGGTGGCACCCTGGGAACAAAAGGGAAGACACCGGGGGCAGAAAGGATCCCCAAGACCCTTCCCCAGGGGTTCCTAGGGCAACAGGAACCAGCCGTGGGGGCAAGAGAGCCCACCCCAACACTCCCCCCAAAGCACAACGTTCATCCAGGGGCGGCAGGGACACCCCGGGGGCAGCAGGGACCCCCCCAAAGGCGCAGGGATCCCATGGGGACAGAAGAACCC
>JAHSPS010052822.1:0-12963 GCA_033628365.1 Calidris temminckii | reverse complement strand
AGGGAGGGAGGGGAGGAAGGGAGGGAGGGAGGGAGCTCCAGCTGCCCGCACCAGATGGAGACCCAGGAACGTGCCCGCTCCCCTCATCTCCCCACCCTTTGCTGCTCTTCACCCGCTGGTTGCCGCTGCTTAGGGGTTCTACATCAATACCATCCATCAAAAGGAGCCCCAAGGTGGTCTGGTGACACCTAAAAAGGCTGCTGGCACCAGGGGAGCCGCACTACCCTCCTCTGCCTCATCTCACAGCTGGTTCCCTCCCTCCCGGTAACTCCTCCGGGTTTGTAGGTGAGCACCTCTGCGGCTGGTTACTGCCAACGTGTCCCCGCGCTTTGCTAAGAGCTTTTAGATCACACACCAAGGTGCAGCCACCCACACACCGGAAACGCCACGGGGATGGTCCTGGGGTGAAACGAGGAAGCAGCTTTCCATAGCAGGGCTGACTGAGACCCCAAATTTCACAGAATCACAGAATCTTCATGGTTGGAAGGGATCTTTGAGATCTTCAAGTCCAACCACACACAAAAAAAAACCCAGGCCCCCAAAAAACCCCCCAAAACCCAAACACAAACAAAAAAAAACCCCCACAAACAGACACAAACCAACAATCTCAGGCACTAGAGCATGCCCTGAAGAGCCACATCTACACATTTCTTAAATCCCTCCAGGGATGGTGACTCCACCACCTCCCTGGGCAGGCTGTTCCAGGGCCTGACCACCCTCTCAGGAAAGTCATTCTTCCCAATATCTCATCTAAACCTCCCCTGCCCCAACTTCAGACCATTCCCTCTGCTCCTGTCATTATTCCCTTGGGAGAAGAGGCCAACCCCCACCTCTCTACACCCTCCTTTCAGGGAGTTGTAGAGGGCAATGAGGTCTCCCCTCAGCCTCCTCTTCTCCAAACTCAACATGCCCAGTTCCCTCAGCCTCTCCTCGTATGACTTGTTCTCCAGACCCCTCATTTGTTCTCTATTTCCCCAAAGTAGGGTGGAGAAAAGTATTTCTTTCAGTATTTCCTGTCACCCAGGGCTGGACATCAAAACCTTCCCCTGAGCTGTGGGAAATGGCTGGAAGCTGACCAGAAGTGACCCAGCCGGGGATGATGTTCAAGCCCCAGAGAGATGGGTGGTGAGGCACTGGGGGGTGGTGAGACACTGGCCCAGGTTGCCCAGAGAAGCTGTGGCTGCCCCATCCCTGGAGGGGTTCAAGGCCAGGTTGGAGGGGACTTGGAGCAACCAGGTCTGGTGGGAGGTGTCCCTGCCCAGGGCAGGGGGGTTGGAACTTGATGTTCTTTAAGGTCCCGTCCAACTCCAACCATTCTATGATTCTATGAGATGCTTCTTCCCCTCTGCTCCTCTGTCGTCCTCCATCCCTGGCTGGGTAACAAGTGGGACGACGGTGACGGGTCCCAGCTTGCTGCTGGGGGGATAGGATGTCAGCGGCTGCGCCCTCAAAAACGTGACCCCCCCCCCCGACCCAGGCCAAGCTGCCTGATGTTTTGGCTGGAACCATCAATCAGAGGAGGAGACACGATCATATTTTACAGCCAGAGTTACTTGTGAAACTCAAGCTCGGCAGGGCAGCCACCGCTCCGCTGGCTCGGAAGAGGGAGGCAGAGCCTGGATGCGTCTTTAACCCCTTGTGAGGGGTCCTTTGGGCTGCAATTCTGCCGCAGCCTCCTCTGTTCTGCATCCGTGGGTTCTTCCCTCTTCTCTCCTCAGCATCTGGTGCTGCAGACGCAGGGCAGGGCGGTGTTTAATGAGAGTGTAAACCCCCCGTACGCTCCCGAGAAGCTCCACACAAGCAGAGCTGCTCCTTCCTACGCTATTTACGCTCCACCTTCCCCCAGACCTGCTAAAATCAGACTATTTTATGCATAAAACACACGCGGGTCTGCACGCTCTCCTCAGCCCCTGCAACACCCAGCCCAAGATATTCCCAACGCGTTCGCAGACTTGCAGCTAAAATAGATATTGCACTCCTGGCTCCTTCCCTGCGCGCCAACGCAAGCGAAGCTCTACCCTAAAAATGCTGCTCTTCGGGCAATTCCTCTCCACAGTGCCGCTGCTCAAACCTAATTAAGCTCAAATCAAAGCAATGCTCTGGCCAGATAGCCCAGCTCTGGCTTCAGAAAGTTCATCCCCGGTGTCCCCATCCCTTTGTTTCCCCTCTCCTTGGGGAGGCTTGTTCCTGGCCATCGTCCCACTGTGCGATGCTGTTCTCCGGGAATTGCCCTGGTGGCTTCGGTTACGCTTGCCCAGGAACAAAGCGGCTCCCCCCGAGGGGTGAGCATCCTCCCCGCGGGGGGAAGAGGAGCCTGGCTATTGAGAGGAGGGGGATTCGGGAGGCCTCGGGGGCTGGTTTTACAGCCCGGCCATGCCAGGCTGATGGATTGCTGATTGGAAATTAGATTTCCGATCTCGAAACGGTCGTAAGCATCGGAGAAACGACAGCTCCCAACAGGGAATGAATGCGTGGAAGGGGAGGACACGGCTGAGGTGGAGACAAGTGCCTGGGAACAATTTGGGACAGCCACAGGCAGAGATGGTGGACACTCGCTCCACCCAGGACAGGCTCTCTGCAGCCTATAAGGAGTTGGGGGGTTCAGCCTGGAGAAGAGAAGGCTCCGGGGAGACCTTCCAGCCCCTTCCAGTCCCTCAAGGGGCTCCAGGAGAGATGGGGAGAGACTCTGGATCAGGGAGGGGAGCCACAGAAGGAGGGGGAAGGGTTTTACATCGAAAGAGGGGAGATTTAGGTTAGATACTAGAAAGAACTTGTTTGGTGTGAGGGTGGTGAGAGCCTGGCCCAGGTTGCCCAGAGAAGCTGTGGCTGCCCCATCCCTGGAGGGGTTCAAGGGCAGGTTGGAGGGGGCTTGGAGGGACCTGGTGTGGTGGGAGGTGTCCCTGCCCAGGGCAGGGGGTGGGAATGGATGGTCTTTAAGGTCCCTTCTGACCCAAACCATTCCATGATCCTGTGACCCTGGGGGCAGAAAGGTGCAGTGTGTGATCTCTAGCTGTTCTGCACCGGACACTGGCTGTGGTGTAGCCCAAGAGCACCAAGAAGCTACATCAATCCCGAGCAAAGCTGCAATTATACATATATAGGCAGGGAGTGCGATAATTAGATAAATAGAACTTTTGATGGGGTGAGTGGGACGAGGGGGTGCCCCAAGCATGCTGAAGCCCCGTTCTGCATGGACCCATCCTTCCTTCGGCACGAGGACCCCCGAACTGCGATGCTGGAGGGTACCAAGGTCCCTCGGCAGGGCCCTGCCCACCCTTCCTGGGATGCCAAAGGTGTCTGAGATTTGCAGCCCCTGCCCCTGCCAGCCCCTGCAGCCGCTGCATTCGCAGCCAGATCTCTCTTGCAAACGGCGGATTATAAATGAATAAATCTGTCGAAGGAAGAAATTGAACGCGCACCGAGGAGACGAGCTGGAAGCAGTTTCCACGCTCTCAAAAATAGGAACTGGCTGATTAAATCAGGCCTGATTTCCAAGGAGCTGACTCCGGGACTGTGCAGTTCCTGCGACCAAACACGTCGGGGACTTGCAAAGTCACAAGTTTGCAGCTTGGGGAGCTGAGGGGTGAAGCGATGGCGGGGGGAATTGGGGGGAACCCTGGCACTGACCTACTCGTGACTCGGAGGTGCCAAGAAATGAGGGGTTTAGTCTACACCAACAATAAAATATTGTCAGCTATGGCCAAGCTGCTGTTCCCTGCTCTGCCCCACACCTTTTGGGTGCCCCAGCATAGGGCTGAAGAGGGGAGTTTAACATTAAGTAGGTAAATAGCTCTTGGAGCAGGATTTCTCATTCCCTGTCGAGGGGCAGAGACTAAATGAATATGAAAAATAAAAAGAAGGAAGAGGAGGTGAAATAATTGTCTTTTCCTTCTGCTTTGGTTACTAAAATGGGAACTGTCTGGCTTTTTTTTCACAGCTGGTGTGTTTTGAGGCCCTCAGAGGACGTAGGTGCCCACTGAGCCCCTGGATCCCGAGCAGGACGTGATCCACATCAAGCAACATAGCTTGGGATCGGCTCCCGAAGCCCATTCCTGGACCAAAACATCCCTGCCGGCTCTGAGCATCCTCAGACCCAAACGATGTGGAAGTAGGGCTGATTTACTACTGCCCGGGCTGCGGGGAAGGCGATAATTCCTTGGTAACACCTGCATTTACGGTCTGCTCGGCCGGGCTGCCTCCCCCACTTGTCAGCTCCTTTTAACCGCAGCTGATAACTTGTCAGAGGCTCCTGACATTGGTTTTTGTTTTTTTTTTTTCCCCGATCTGGGCAATGTGGCGAGCAGCTGCGCGCGGGGAGAATCTCATCTTTCTGCTCCAGCCAGGGAGAGCCCGGCCCGTAACCTCTCCACCTCCCGTTTTCATTAGGAACACTAAGACTTTGGCACCACTTCAGATCCTCCCTCCTGTCCCGGGCTGGGGGGGAAGCCAGCTGTGATGCCTTCTCACAGCCTGGGAAAATAGTTCTGGGCTCCGCTTTTCCCTGAGAGCCCTGAAATTCAAGTGGCCAGTGCTCTGTCTCCCCCCTCCTCCCTCCTTCTCCCTCCCCTTTTCTCACCCAAACCTACACAGCCCTTGTTTAAAATCAAGCACTTTTCCTCCCTCATTAGGGGCGAGATCAGGCCACCCATCTCACACCCTACCAGGAGCCTCAGCGCCCCATACATCCCACACCTATTTTCCCTAGAAATATTAACCCATTCCTTCCCCACCCCATTATTTTTGGGGACAGTAATTCCAACCATTCCAAGATAGTCCTTAAAATTATACTCCCCTTTTCCATTTCACTGCAACCGTTCCTGTATGGTGAGGTGGAGGGCGTTACTGCATACGTTCCCATACGCCTTCGGGGTTGCAGCTCCCAAAGAGCCCACATCTACAAACCCCCCAGAACTTCTAATTAATAATTAAACCTATCAATGCATCTCCGTCTTAAGCAGTATCATGCTGTTCCCCCACGAGAGACGAAAAAGCTGTTTATCCCTGTTTTATAGATGAGGAATTGAGGTGTGCAGGGATTTCACAGGTTCCCAGCGCAATAAAGTCGGGTCAATGGACACGAGCTGAATTCTACAATTACCCAGGGCCGCTATTTCTGTAACCTTATCCCCGTTTCACCACCGAGGAACTCCCCCCAACACATCACAGACAGCGATTTCTGTAGTTCAGGCATGAAACCATGGTGCCAAGCCACCTATTTCCCCAGCAGGGGCTCCAGGGACAGCCAGGGCTGCTGTTTTCAAACCCCAGTTTTGCAAATATTTGGTGTCACACCCCGGTGATGGATGCTTGTGTGCAAAAAAAAGGCCATGCAAATGGACCATCTACTCAGCTGAGACCTTTGAAGCATGTCAGCACCTCCTGGTGATGCCTTGCTATATCCACCTTCATGCAAAATAATACTTTAACGCTACTTGGCAAACACAGGAGCCAGTTCTCTCCTGAGGCTGTTGATACTCCTGCAAAATGCCACCGAAACAGAGTAGTGATGGTTCACACCCATTCTGTACTACAGGAAGCTGTAGCACAAGATGCAGGCAGAGGCCAGTGTATGGAAATACAGCCTTTTCACGCAGACACAGCTTTAAATCCTGCCCAGGGTGCACTTAGCATCAAGAAAGAAGGGTGACTACATCCCACCAGTGAGGATAGTTGGATGGAAGGTATAATTTGAGTGGTTTAGGAAGGAAATGTGAGTGTTAACAACACATTTTACTAAGGTGACACACCTCTTCTTCCTCCTGTTTTCTCCTTTTTTGTTGTACAGGAGGGAGGTGGCTCCTCGGGAGGCCAGGGGTCTCTCCAGGTCTGAACCTCCTCCCCAGCAGGGACTGAGGCTTTGGATGTGCATCTCAGTCCCATGTGGCGGATGATTTGGATTAGCCATTTGTCACAACCCCCTCAACTCATCGGGTTTCAACGATGGGAAAGACACACAGATGTAAAATCTCACTTGAACGGCTTTGATTCAAGGTTGGATTGACAACCGTGCGGAGCTGGGGTTTTGATTCAGGCTCAGACACAGCTGAGAGCCATTATCCCAGAATTGTGCCCCAACATGATCAATAAATTTGGTGGTGGGGACAGAAATAGGCAGGAGGACTTTCAGACCAGGAAATCCAAACTCGAAGACAAAGCCTGAGCTCCTCAGAGAGCTGAGCGCTCGCCTTCATCTCCATTTGCCAACCGTCACTCAAACCAAAAAGTTTGGCCCAGAAAACCAAGCGTGAGAGTCTCACAGATGTTGCAGAGAAGCTGCTTTCCCTCCTCTCTCCCACCCAGTGCAGTTGGATGAGTTTTAAGGATTTGGAGAAAATAAGATCTTGTAACTTTTCCTCCAAAGGGAGGATGCCAGCCTTTCCAAAACACCCAGGTTGGGCTGGGTTCCTCCTTCTCCCGTCTCCGGGCAGGGCAGCAGTGGTGGTACCCTGGCTGGGAGGCTGCCGTTCTGCCTAATCACCGCAATAGGAGGAGGCAGCTTTTAACAGCTGTGAAATGCTACAGGGATCGGGGCGGTGATGCTCTCGCCAGCTCCCTCTCCCAACCCTGACACAAGTCATTTATTTATTAACTTCTCCCCTCGCCTTCCTTCTGTCTGTCCGATGCTGGGAGTGGGCAGGAAGGGGACACGAGCGAGGGGGCTGATGCCATTGAACCACCCCGGAAAGGAGGAATCCACTCACAATTTTACCATGTTCAACACACAAAACCCCAGTTTATCCCCGCTTCCCCTCCACTTTCCCCTCCAGTTTACCTGCTAGGGAGGTGTGGTAAAGATATCAGGATGCTGTGAAGGCCAGTGGGCTGAGCTCAGCTTGGGAGATGTGGTTTGGAGAAGGTTTACGTTCCTCTTCATCACATTTAGTTGCATTTACACCTCAGCAGCAGGAGAAAGGGAAGCAGACGACGATGACCTGAAGCCCATTCTCTGCCCTCATCAGAGGAGAGTCTTTACACTGGGCACAGGGAGCACGGATGGTTTTCCTAGAGGGATCCTCCGTGATGGAGACAACCCTTTCTCTCACAGCCAGCACTTCTCCCTGCAGACAAGGGGGAGAAGTTGGGTTAGAAAAGGGGAATCACCAGTTTGGGGAGACAGAACCAAAGGGTTGCACTTGTGACTTGCAAAGAATATCCAAGCAAAGGCTTCTGTTTCTCAGTTTTTGCTAAAGGGTTTTCTAGCCCAACCTCCCACCCACGACAGGGCTGTGGCCAGCACCAGCTCATGGTGCTGGCCACATGGCTCTCCTCAGCTGAGTCTTGGTTGCTCACCAACACTCATTTTGGGTTCACCTCCCCACCACAGGAATGGAGGGTTCAGCTCCCATGAAGACACGATGAGCTTCAGGCAAGTTTACTCCTAATCATGAGACTTTTGTGGTCTCATATCCCCCTGTTTTACACCAGTTTCATCTCAGGGTGGCTCAGGGTGACGTGCTGTGGCACGTTAACCTCAAGGAAGGCAGAAATCAAGCCATCAAGCAGCCCTGCCGCTGTGTGTTTGGGTGTCTCCATCCCCAGCACCGCATTTTCCCAGCCCTTGTGCACCTGGAGGAGGGAGGATGGAGTAGGACGCGATGGGAAAAATGACAAACAAAGCAGAACAGCACATCTGACACCCTGTGAATTAATCAGAGAGCAGGGCCAGCATGCTGGGCAAACAAGACCTGGAATTGCGTCTCTAACCTTGATTAAATTAGAAAGCTCTCCAACTAATACAAACGCCCCTCGGTAAACAAGGGAACAGGGGCTAATGAAGTGGATAAGAAGCAACTTGACAAGTGACGGGGTTGGTGAGGGAGAGGCAGGGAGTGAGGAAGGCAGGGCCAGAGATTTAGAAAGGAGAAAAGAGAGGAGGGAAGCACAGACAGCCAGAAATGGGGAGAAGAGAGGGATGGAAGGGGAAAAAGGGGAGGGTGATTTCCTTCCAAAACATTTTTTGAAAAAGCCAACACACAAAGAAAGTGTCTCTTTTCTGTTAAAAGAGATGCAAACATTGGAGAGTCAAGAGACACCAGCAAAGGCACTGCCAAGGCACTGGGTGCAGCCTGTCCCACCTTTGAGGTGCCGGTTCAGAGTGGTGACAGAGCCTCAAGGCTGCGACACAGCTGTCCTCCAAACCAGCTCGACTCTGCCTGTTCCTCGACAGCCAGCTCAAGACTGATCATCGTTTTGGTGGGTTCAAAACAGGTCCCAACAGACTGCACTCAACTGAGATGCCCATTAAAACTTGGGAGATGCAATTGTGCAAACAGGCACGTGGTGTTTTTTTCTCACCAGCCCATGTTGAGCTCCATCCCTGTGCACACCCCATCAATGCTTTCATGTGCTGCTTCTCCCAACCACCCCGTTCCTTACGCATAGACCCTCCTCTCTCCCTCATTAACCAACATATCTCATTTAGTTAGGATGAAAATTACGGGACCAGCTCTGGGGTAAACCAGGAATGACCTGACCGAAGGCTCTGGAGATGCGTCAGTGCCAAAGGATGCAAGAACAGGACCCACTGAACCCCTTCTCCTTCCATTTTGGGAGCATTTACCCTTCACCCCCAGACATAAGGAATAATATAAACATTGCTGAGACCCTCATCCCTCCCCACAACTCCCCAGCATCTCAGCCAGATCTTATCTGAAGAAGTACCACCCAGCTACAATGAAACCTTGTAGAAAGCCCTCAACTTCTACCCAAGTACCTCTGGGAGTGAGAAAAGGAGCAGCCAGGCTGGGGAAAGAAGCGGCAAAGCGGTCTGGAATTAGCCTGGGGTGAGTACATCTCCACGCTGGGTGTGTGGCAGAGGGTGGGGATTTGGGGTAAGATAAGATAGAGTAGTTTCTTTCCTAACATCTTGTCCAGCATCAGAAGAGCTGGTGCAGAGAGGAAACGTCCACAGGGGGCTGTGAGACGATGCTGAACTCTCCCCACTCACATTTATCCCTCCGTCTCCCGGCCCTTCTCGCTCCTGCATCCCCCACTTTTTCCTGTTGGCTAGTTAAAAAGAGTTAAGCGTTGCTTTTTTTTTTTTTTCATTCTTTTTCTTCTTTCTTTCTTTTTCTTTCTTTCTTTCTTCAGCGCGTGGCAAACCAGGAGGCAGAGCAAGTTGATTCCCACCCCTCCCCACCTCCGCTATGCCAGCGAATTTCCAATTTTCAGCTAATATCAAGGTCGTGACAGAAAGCGCAGAGGCCCTGGTAGGACATAATGGCAGAAGAATTGTAAATGTTGCTTTTAGTGAATGCAGAATGAGGAAGGGCCAAGGAGGGGAAATTTTCCATTCAGCGCCGGCCTCTGAAAAGCGAATACATTTTCTCCTCCAGTGTGTCGCATTAGATTTCCAGAGGTGCTCGGCACCAGGTACATGTCATTAGTAACAGTTTGCGTGGTAATGAATCCTTTTATTTCTCTTCCACACAGCTCATGAATACATAAAGAGGCTGGTTTTAGTCGCATCTGGTTCAGCTGCAGGAGCCTCACATAACTTAATTTCGCATCCTCTTCAGTAGGGCAGCAAACCCAGCTGGGGCCAGCCTTAAAGGCACAGGGAGGTTTGCAAAAAAACTAAGTAAAATCTAGGCTCAGAGGGGAGGATTTGCTTTTGGGGATGCCTCGGAGCTTGTTCCATTCCCTGGTGGTCTTCCTAGAGAGGAGGCATCCTTTGTTTTAACACAGAAGGAGGGATGCCCTGGAGTTTGGCCAAAAGTTTGCCCGTTTGGGGATATGGTGGGTACATCTTTCTGTACCGTGCAACGGATGGGACTGTGAGCCTCAGGCTTTTGATGAAAAAAAAACCAAAACATTCTCCTTCCTTGCCCTGGGAGGATGGAGCTGATGCCCACGACTGCAGGTAGTTGGGTCTTTCCTGAAGTTAAAAAAATTGCAGCCAGGAATTACAGTTCTGCAGGCGAGGAACCGCTGCCAGCCCTCCACTGGCGCAATTGCCGTGCTTCCCCTTCTGAAGTTTTATCTTTCTTAATTTCAATTAATTGCTTTGCAGTTTTAATAATAATAATTAATAATAATAATAAAACTCTCACGCTTTTGGCTCTCTGCCACCAGCCTTCGGGGCCACGGCTGCAAAGCCCTGCTGCAGGAGCTGTCGAATGGTGACAGCCAGAGGTGGCTCCGAGGGAAGAAGGATTCCTCAGCCGAGTGAAAGTGCCTGTTGAGCGTGGCTGGAGAACAAATTAAGCCCAAACCTCCTCCAGGACACAGCAAACCCAACCGAGGCCAGACCTGCACAACGTCTGCAGAACACAGAGAGCCTGGCTGACCTCCCTCCTGCCATGCCCAGATGACAACTGAAGCTCAAGAGCTTTCCTTCAAAGCTATTTCTCTAACAAGGTACAACCTGCAATGTGGGCAGACTGAACAAGTTTGTGGGTATACAAGAATTAAGATGCTGGGAAGATATTCGACATTCAGATGTCCAGTGGACTTAACAACAGGAGTGAGCTGAAGCCACTGGTGAGCTTAAACCCTTCAAACTGAAGGTTTGAGAAGAATCATAGAATGGTTTGGGTTGGAAGGGACCTTAAAGCCCCTCAAGTCCCACCCCCTGCCCTGGGCAGGGACACCTCCCACCACACCAGGTCCCTCCAAGCCCCCTCCAACCTGGCCTTGAACCCCTCCAGGGATGGGGCAGCCCCAGCTTCTCTGGCCAACCTGGGCCAGGCTCTCACCACCCTCACAGAGAAGAATTTCTTTCTGGTATCTAATTTAAATCTCCCCTCTTTCAGTGTCAAACCCTTCCCCATCATCCTAGGGCTCCCCTCCCTGATCCAGAGTCCCTCCCCATCTCTCCTGGAGCCCCTTGAGGGACTGGAAGGGGCTCTGAGGTCTCCTCGGAGCCATGTCTTCTCCAGGCTGAACCCCCCCAACTCTCTCAGCCCCGCTCCCAGCAGAGGGGCTCCAGCCCTCCCAGCATCTCTGTGGCCCTTTCTTCAAAGCCATAGTGCCAAGGGGAGCAGGATGGTGTTAAGAAAGGACCTCAGCGGGTGTTGGTACGTGACTAACTCTGAAGCTCACCGTGACCGGCATGTGCACGTGAGGCGAGGAACCGGTGTGTGCAGAGTTTGCAAATGCTAAAGCCCTTGTTCCTCCACTGAGTCTTCTCCTGCTGGTGGGAAAGTCCAGGCTGACAGATTTCTGCCTCTTCTGCTCCCAGAAGACAAATGCCTGAGCAGCAGCTCCTCACACAGTTGTTATGTCTTATCTAAGGGTGATCTCATCTGGGTTTGGGAAGCCAGTTAGCTCCCGTGGACCGGTCCCTCTGCTGAGAGGCAACCAGAAAAGAAAACCCAGCGACTAACGAGGCGGGTTTCTGCGTGCAGGTATTTGTCCAGCACGACTTGGATGAAGATCAACTTATTTTACGGGAAGCCAAAACGTCTTCAGATGGGGACGGCTTTTGAATTCAGCGCTTTGTTTTTAAACAAACGCTTTATTACCGATTGCCGAAGCCCCGAGCCATGTACTCCTCCGTAGAGTTTCCAAATATTTTTCCGCTTGTTGGTGCCGCGCTCTGGCCTTTAACGCGAGCCAGGTGCCGGCCGAGCGGGGAGTTCCCCCGGCAGCCCCCGTCCCAGCCCGGCCGGCGCAGCCCCGGCAACCGCTGGCCGCAAATGAATGCATAAAGGAAGGGTTGTGTTTAAGAACAGGCCAGGTAATTGTTCTTCCCTCGCGAAAAGTCACAGTGAAATGAAACGTTGCGTTTATTTGCGTCACTTTTCCACCTTTTCATAAAGGAGCCAAGCGCACCATTTTGCTTTTTAGGGAAAACATCTGCAGTTTGTGTGTGTGTGTGTGAATATTTTTGATTTAGCAGCTTTTCCCCTTGTGCTTGGCACGCTGCGGAGCGAGTTAAGCACACAAGCCCACCCCAAGACACTTTTAATCCTTTTTTTTTTTTTTTTTTTTTTAATGTATAACAGTTATGCCTGAGTTACAGAGAGACACCTACAGGCAGCAGGTAGTTAAAGCAAATACCAGTTTCTCTTTTCTACTATACTACTCCATATAGCTGAATAAATTATGGTGCGATTATATATATACACACGCACGCAGGCAGGCACACGGGCGCACGCACACACACTCACACGCAGGCACACACATGGAGCAAAATGGCTATGAGTCAAACACAGAAGCAACATATCCGCAGTTACTAGGAATAAGGAATGTCCTATAGTGCTATGTAGATATTCCCCAGGCGGGTATATGGAGGTGTTAAAGGGGTGACGGGTTAGAAGCATTAAATACACAAAGTCTCTGAGCGACAGGAGCCAATCTGCTGAGTTACTGGACACAGTGAGGAAAGGTCCATTTTTTGTGGTCTCAGGAGGGCGCTGGGAGGTGAAGGCAGGGGCGCGGGGAGGCAAAAGAAATCCCCTCGGCGTTTTTCCTTTTCCCCCCGAGGATGTCAGTTCTCGCCTGCGGGCATGGAAGAAATGCCAAGCTGAAAGAACGGCTCCGGAGCGTGTCCCTTGGCTTGGTGGGTTGTTTGGATGAGGAGCAGGACGGTTGTGGGATTCCCAGGCACCCTCGGAGTGGGGAGTTTCTGCTCAGTCCCCGTTTGGTCCCGCTTGGAGCATTCTTCAGGGTCCTGCCTGTCCAGCCCTTGTCTGTTGCCCATTACTCTTCCATGCTCGGTTTTGTTTCGCCTTCAAGGCACCTCCTTCTGTTTTGTGTCCCCCCCACCCCGTCCCGCCCCACCCCCTGAGTTTGTCTCTTTTCAGCAGAACTGAGGTTGGCAATCCATAAACCAAACCAGAACAAAAAAAAAAATAAAAATACTTGGACTTTCATACATGAACGTACCTTAAAACAAAACAAAGAAACAAACAAACAAACAAAAAATTAAAAAAAAAAAAAATCCCCAAATCAAACCCATCCCACCCCAAAGATTCTGGAATGTATTTTGAAAACACACGATAGGCAAATTTCTACAGT
>JAHSPS010052753.1:0-10255 GCA_033628365.1 Calidris temminckii | reverse complement strand
AAAATTATTATTTAAAAGCTTGCAAATAACCTGCCCAGTGTGCCTTACGGGATGAATCTCTCTACTCAATCTTGCCTGCCATTTGGGCAAATTTCAGCAGCCTCCTAATCCCTATGTAATTTACGCAGCTCCCCATTAGGGTCCTGTAGAAACACCCTTTTTCTGGGTCTGGGTCTGAGCCTTTTGTTGGTTTCAGCTCCCTGCCCGCTGTTCCCTGCCTGCGCTGCCTGCGCTGCCCTCCCCACCCGCTGCTCCACAGCTGCTTCTCCAGAAAGGCCAGTGCTTCTCCAGGCAGCTCCCTTCTTCTTCAAAAGCTGGAGTAAGGGAAAGAGTAGTCTGCCACTCTGTTCTCTGTACCATTTAGATAATATATACGTGAGAATCTACATATAAACCAGAAACAAATTGGTAAAAGAAATGCAATCTTTGTCCCATCATTAATTCTTCAGCGTTGTGTTTCTGCCTGCGTGTCAATCACAGGGTAAGAAATCTGCCCCAAATATAATAAAAATGGAAAGGTAACGATGCTAAAAATAGTAGAATACTCACAGCATTGGAAATAAATGCAATGCAGGAAATTCAAATTAATGATTTTTGTACAATGATATAAACTTTTAAAAAGTTAACAGCTGAGGTGTGCAAATGAGGTTTTCTGTCTTTCCAGTGCTTTCAAGAGCACTGTTTGACAATAACTACTGACTGTTCCTTATGCTGCATGAACAATTCCTCCTCCCATCTAAATGCAGAGTTTCTAATTTGCAGCTTATTTGTCTCCCGGTTTACTTAAGGGTATGTATATGTAGATAAGCGTTATGTAGATAAGATGAACTAGATGTGTATCTTAGTAATTTGAGTTCTTAATAATTAAGTGAAGAGGCCTAATTTAATATAAAAAATTTAAGCCTCCTTCTAAGAATGTTTTCAAATATAGAATGCATATTTACAAGACATATATGATAGTTGCCCTACCCAGACTTTACCGTGGGTGTTGACGTAATGACTTAGGATGCTAACAAAAAAATCTGCTTTTATTGAAATCGTCTCAACTGCTTGACAATTACTAAAGGGGCAGGAACAGGTATAATTATATTGCATGGTCAGACATCAGGCAGATGTTTAATATTTCCTGGTGTAGTATTTATTTGAACACTGTTTTAGGCAATATATAATGGATTTGAGAATCTGCTGTATAGTGTACATTGTATTAAGAACACACATTCATGGCCTGCTGTCCTCTGAAATGGCCTCTGCAAAGATGCGTTTCCTCTTCAGTGACTTTAGTGTTATAAATGTGATTAACTCTCTATTTTTCTGCTGTACTTATACAGGGCAACAGCAGTCATTCCTCTCAAGTATTGGTTAATAACCCGTAATAACCTTGTTGTTAACCTTTTTCTATGTGCCAAATTTCAGTAGTTCAACATGACCTGAAGTGCAAGGATAGTAGCCCTACAGCAGCCTTAGCACTGTAGGTGTGTTCAGTGCAGTGACTGACTATGCTTACTATGTGTTTAAATACTAAGAAGACAGCACTAGTCGTTATAGCACGTATGAAGTACAGCTCCTTCATCAGCTTCATAAATCATCGTCCACACAGGGAAACTGCACTATGATTTCTGCCAGAAATCACAACCAGATTGGCTCCTTAAGATATCTGTAAGTACTTTCTTTTATTCGCATTATGGAATTATTAAAAAAAAATCCATATCTGTGGCCCCAAATTTGTTAACAAGTAGGTCTCTTGGATGTGATCAATATGTCTTCGGACCAAATGTTAGAATATGCAATTATGTTTGCACAAATCTATGCAGATGGGCTTTTATTATAAATTATCTTCTCTTTCTTCTGTTAGCAAACAATTTAGCAAATAAATAAAAAATGAAGGTTGATGGTATTATAACAACAAAGTACCCATTACAATTACAGCAGCAGAAAACTGCAATGAAAAGGATGTAGAACATTTCAGTCTATTTTTTAATACTCTGGGGTGGGGAGGGTGTTCATAATTTAAGATTTTATTTTCTCATAGACTCTGGGTTTATAACAGACCACTTTTTGACAGGGTTTTCTTTCAGTTTTTCAGTGGACTAAATCCTGCTCCTCTACTTAAATACTTCCATTCCTGTATGGGAAGTGTTCCATTCCTGTATGGGTAGTGTTCCACAGGCACAGGGGAACAGCATGGGGAGAAGACACAGCAGTTTTGTGGATTCCACAGCACTTGAGTGTGGATTTTTGTTGGTCTTTTTTTCTGCGATGTGAATCTGAAAAAAAAAACCTTTCCCCAGGGCACTATGTATTTAAAAATTTGTATTTTGCCATCATCTGGCAGTAACTGCTGTTGCCCTTAAAGTATATAGAGGTCTGTTAAATGTACTGGTTTAAGTATAGTTTTCTTTCAAGGGATAGCATCTGGCAGTAGGAGGTAGAATGAATGTTTTCAGATTGTATTATCATGAGGGAGCAATGAAAAGGGAGGCCTGTTGTATGTCCTTGTTCAAATATAAGAGAAATTGGAAAATACAATTTAAAAATAATTAAAAAGCGTTATTGTTGTCAGTCTGGGGGAAATCCAGTGGCACTTACTGGGAATGAAACCTGCAGAATCCTGCAGAATCAAAAGAAATGGGCATATGGATCCTATGTAGCTCTGATTCTATTTTATATTTGTTTATAAAACTATTATAGAATACAAAGTGTATCTACTGCTTTTTCAAAACCACAGATAGTTAAAAATCAACACAAATCAGCTGAAAATAGATTATAATTTTATTTAACATTATTTATTAATTTGCTGTGAGGGTAGTATAACCTTAAAAAAATGCTGTAAAAAAAGTCAGACCAAAAATAGAATAATGGTGGAATTCCCACACATTCAGACTAAGAAAAAAAATGCTGACTGTCATTTTCCATTTTCAAAAGTTCTCTTTTTTTCCAACTTCCTCTTTCAAAATCATAGAAACAAACAGATTGACTGCATCACATTAAAAGTTGACACTATCCCTGTTTGTAAGCCTTGTGACTTTGTGTGGCCATTCCACAATTGTAGAACATCCACTATAGGATTACTCCCTGCGAAGGAATCTATCGAGAGCAGACGGATGTACAACTTCACTGAAAAAAGGTTGAGCATCTTCAGTATCATTTGTAGTTGATGAGAGATGAAGGTGGTTAGTCTTTTAACAAATCTGGCTCTCATGGAATGGCAGAAATATTCACAAAGATTTAGTAAATAACCTCAGGTGAATATATTAGTCAAGAGCTGTTCCTGTATACCAGCTGGTTAAATATTTTTATAACTTCCGTTTGATTCCACTGTCACTAAGGTGTATGTATATACACACTATTAGGATTAGGAAGTAAAATGAAACATACCCAAAGCAAGAAGGTTACAATATTTTTTTAACAGTTAAAGCAGAGCTACATGGCAATGGTTTATATAATACAGTGAACTTTCTGCTAAACAGTACATAAAAGCTAGCTTGCTGTCATTTTTTTTTTACCTAATGTATGCTCAGAAGGACTAATAATAGGCCTTATGAGTCACAAGCATTCATTAAGCAAGCCACTAGAGTTTTAAAAACATAACAGTTGAGAACTAGTCTGTTTGAAGTGAACAAGTAAATTAATGTTTTAAAAAATTGTGACTCTTTTAAAAACGCTATGATAGTATGGTTCTAAATATTTAAGATCCTTTATTCTATGTGAAGACAGCATGTTAATTACTGGATTAGCAAAAATGTCTTTCAAGACCAAACTTGAACCCATCTTCTCGGTTTCGAAATGCATTTGGAATGCCTGACTCCCTCACGATGGTCCCAAGGGAAAGTGTGTTAGTCTCAGCCGTGTTTGTTTACGCAAGAAGGCACAGCTTAGGCATAGCATTTGGTTTTCAATGAAGAGCTGCTTTTTACTTTAGTTATCCAGCTGGCTTGATACGGGTACAATTAAATGATTTGTTCAAGACCACTAAGGGACTTGTCTGGGAGAAGAAACCTGGACTGGGAAAACTGAAAATGCTAGTTCCCATCGCAGAACAGTTTCTCAGTAGCATTTAAGTAAATTAGAGGAGCAACCTATTGTATTTCACAGTCATCTGCACAAACTGCCAGCATTGTATAGACTAAATTTACATCGGTAGAGAAATGTAGATGCAGAAGGAAAACTGAAGGGAAAAAAAAACACCCCACTTTTCATTTGGTAGATATCTAAACAGAAACATCAGATAAAGAACAGGAAAATTTAAATGAAAATTTGTCTTCCGAAGCTATTTGTTTTTGTAGGTGTAGGGGAACAGTTTTGCTTGTCTTTAGTCATTTATTATCCAACCTATATGAACTGTAATTCTAGGATTTTTCTAATTTAAAGATGTTCAAAACACCTTTGTGAGATTTTGTGTTTGTTTTTTTTATTTTCTTAATTAGCTTTTCCTTTTCCCATTTGTTAACAACGTAGAGACATGTGAGTAGTATCATGAGACCATCACATTGGTATGATATCACAGCTTTTATCAATAAGATTAGCTTAATGCAAAAAACTTTTGCCTGTTGCAGGCACTGATTAGTGATAAGAGTAGTACATTGTCATCTTCTATGATAACAACGCAGTGAGACATGCACATTGGCTCATAATTGGCATAACGATGTTTGGTAGTAAAGAAATAGTGAAATGTAGCATTTTCTAATTTAGTTTCAGGGCAGGATATGGTGCTCCAGCAAGGACGGAGAGTCCTGCAATTGCTTTCTGCCTTCTCCTTCCTTCCAAACCCTACCTCACTTCTCCAGTCCTTTCATTCCCTCCAACATCAATTTTTCAACAGTTTGCTTTCTTCATAGACTTCATTTCAGCCTCAGTCTCCTGGCTTAGCCCAGTGCGGGCTTTCTCCTTGGCTTGCTGCCTGAGTCCCCTGCTGAACTCAGGATGTGGTTCTGCCAATCTAATTGTGGGCTGCTACTGAAAGGGGTAGTCCCGTTCCTCCTGCTGCCTGCCCTGGTCTCCCTTGTGAGCCGAGTCAGGGAACTAAATTTTTCTATTCGTTTTCTTTCAGTTCAACTCTGAATCGGGTCATTGTGAGGTAAAATGAACACCAATGCTAAAAATCACAACCAGGGTTGGAAGGGACAGTGGAATAGGGAGAGGAGGGACCACCTCTTTGAAAAGCACTTCACAATTAACGTGAATTTCATCATTAAACTTCATTTTTCAGCCCCAAACTCCTTACGCTGCCTTTCCTGTTCTTCATCTTCCCTCTTTGGCCCCTCTTGCTAATGGCCTTCTGTTTGCCCCTGCCCTTTCTGCTCCCGTCCCAGGGTTACCCATCAGCTAATGCCAACCGTCTTGCCCAGCTCCTTTTTCTGCCTCAGACCTTGCACTTCACTGGTCTCCTGTAGACAGACCCTGTCAGTAACAGTCCCTGTGGTCCCTCACTCAATTGCTGCTTACAAAGTATTAGCTCAAAATGGGAGAAAAATGCTTCAGCAATTAAGAGAGAGATCTTATTTTAATAAACTCTTCTAATACCAGCTTTAATGAAAAAGCTCTCTTACTTGTCCATGAAAAACTTCTGAAATCTAACTCTGCATGTGCTATAAAATGGATAAAAACCCTAATAGTTATAAAGTAAAATTCCCTCAAATTGAGCCTTCCTCACTTTGAGCCCATTGCATTAAAAATAAGCAGCGAAATAGTTTTCAACAATAGTTAGAGGCTCTTTTTCCTACTGTAAACAAATGCTGAATGTCTGGGCAAAAGTCTCCTCTGCGTAATGCAAGTCAACTCCCATTGACTTAACAGGAGTTGTCGTGCTATATATGAGAGCAGAATCTTGTCTCTGTGAATAAAGGAGTTTTTTCAAGAGTGAGGGGGCTCTGCACAATGAATGCATTTTTACCAGCCCTTTCTGATTCATTGGCAAACTACCAAACACAAGAACTGTTTCTGTAGTCTTTCTACTCTCACAATGACAGACATTTTCTTTTTCATTTTTAGTGGGAAGTCTTTTGTATTTTTTTTTCCTCATGAAAATGTGTGTCTTATGCTTCTTGGTATTTCGTACAATGAAGTACAAAGTATTTCTTAGTCATAATATTTTTGAAGTTAGTCCTTCCTGGGTTTATCATGTATCTTCTAATTCCGGTTGAAAACTTAGCTGAGGATAAAGAGGCAGATTTGGGTCTAACTTACACATACATCTCTTTGCAATTCAAAAGCTGCTTTGAAACTAGACTGGGCAGACCCATTGAAAGTTACAGCAGCCCCAGGGAGCTTATCCAAGTGGTGCCAAAATTGTGTTATGCTGTGGTCCACCCTAGACCCAAACTAGAAAAGAAGGGGGTGGTTTTCTCGTCTTCAAGAATCCTCCAGTGGGCCAAAGTGAAATTCCCTTTAGCAACATGAAAGAAATTTAGCTCATGCTAAAGAACTGCCCTCTGTAGAGTTTCTGTACGGTAATTACAGCAATCTTGCTTCCTATCATCTTTATTCTTTTTTCACTGGAGTTCTGCATGACAATTTTTAAAAAGAACTTAGCAGCTATCTTTATACAATTAGTATTTTAAAAGTTTAGAATTTTTTGTGTTGTATGGTTTAGGTTTTTATCATCGTACATTATTTTCTTGATAGTGAGTCAAGGTGGTTTTCTTCCTGTTGTGCTTTGGAAAAACACGTATTGCTAATGACACCATTACAAAGATAAGCTGTGAAGATAAAACTCTTTTTCCAGAGAAATAGGAAGTTGCAAACTGAGGATGATTCCTAGCGCTCCATGATCTGTGAGGCTATGAGCCCAAACCTGACAATCATCAGATGTCCATATTCAGAACCGCCAATGTCACTCATTCCTTTCTCTCCGTGGAACCAACCCAAGTATTTCAGAAACCATCTGAGCAAACATGGGCAAAATCCCTGTTGAGACTTCGTCTTGCTCTCGGGGTGGTGTCTGCCAGTAGAGGATACTGCTTCTGACCTAGAACGTTGCATTGCAATGTTATTTGATGGTAAGCAAAGTCTTGCTGCCTGTCTGCACACAACCGGATTTCTTCCAAAGCTGAATGAAAACCTGTCTTTAAAAACTATATCTAATCTCATATTTAAAACCCAAGAAAAGGTGTACCCATTATCTCTCCTGATATAAACTATTTAAATATTTAATTTCCCTCACACTCAGGAAATGTCAATATTAGGTTTGTCTCGCTATGGTTTCCAGCAAATGGATGCCATTGCCTTTGTCAGTGAGGCTGAAAAGGTCAAACTATCAAGCTCTCTTTTCCATATTTAAGTGCCTATTCAAAGTAATCCAATGTCTTGTCAGGTTTTTTCTTTCAGAAGCTGAATAAGCTGAAAAGTGGAAGCTTCATATTGTAAATTAGCTTGTTTACTGCTCTCTGAATCATTTTTCAGTACTCTTTGAACTATCACTAATGTTTCCATTTTCCTGCTAGTGTAAATATCAGAAGTGGGTGCAGGTTTTCTTGTAGTGTTTCTTCACCAACGTATGCACAGAGATCTTTCTAGAAGGCAAGGTTTTATACACGCTGGATTGCATTAGTTCTTTTTGCCACAGCATCGCTCGTGCTTTGCTGAACAAATGAACACACCGATCTTTTTATCCCGTCTAAACGTTATCACCGCAGACTCTCTACAACCACCTAGACTCCTAACGCCAAATCCCTCCAGCTCAGCAATCGGCATCCTGAAGGATGCCGCTAGAAACACGTCAGCTCATTGATGTCTTGCCACTGACAGTTACATTTGGAAATGCCACAAGCCAGTTTTTAGTCCAGTTTTTTCTACATAAGTCATGTGTTTTGAATCAAAATGTCTTGTGGCACTAAATCAATAGCTTGGAGAAATCCAAGTTTAAAATGGAAGTGCAATTAGTTTTATCAGCTGAACAGTTAATTATTTAAAAAAACGAAGACGTTTGTTCCTCCTCATCAGGGCCCTGAGTGCACTAATAGGCCTTAATTGCCCAGCCCGGTCTGACCTGACCCTCGTCCCCACGCTCCCGGAGCCCCGTTTCGCTGGACCCGGCACGGCCAGAGACGTGCTGCTCCCCTGCGCCCCGGCTCCAGGGCTGGTGGCCTGGCCTGCCCTCAGACCCATGCCCATGCCTGCCCCCCGTGCTGCCCCCTGGGCCTGCCCCGACCCCTGGCTGGGGGCAGTGGGACGGGCGCTGGCTGCGGAGCCGTGTCCTGCTGCACCCACCGTGGGGTCCCCTGTGGCTCCCGGCCCCCAGGGAGCTGCTGGCCCCCGCTGCGCCCCGACACACGCTGGCTGGCATAGGGGGTGATGTGGGTTGGGAAGGGATGTCAAACTCTGCACTGTGACTGCAGCTAATTGCACAGCCCATCACCCTGTCACCGTTCATTACTTTTTATTAACAAAGGCTGGAATATGGATGGTTCTTTCCATTATTTTATCTGGGATCAGTGTCTAGCTGATGGGTTTGTATGTCCACGAGTCAAAACATCTATTTGCCCTTTTCATCGCTCGGAAACAGTTTGATTTTCAGTGGGGCTGAGGAACCACCCCTCCATCCAAGTCAGGCTGGGCTGCACGAGGCCGCTGACTTTGAGAACAAGAATAATAGTTGTTCTAGTCCAACTGAGCCACTGAACTCACTGGGGCAGAACACAAAAAGATCCCCATGTTTTATGATGAGCAGACTGAAGAGTTTCAGCGGTTGCTGGATATGAATTCCTCTAATACTTTGGGTTACATTTTCTCTAATGTTTTTAAAATATTAATATCTTTAAATGTTGAAATTTCATTGCATAATGTAGGGCACGGTCGTTCCTTAGAGGTAACCTGATTGTTTTTTTTTTTTCAATCTGCATTAACTCCCCCAGTCTTTGCATCTAGCAAAAATTGAATCAATGTGGTGCCCCATCCAAAAAGATGGCTACAGGCACATTATGCTGATATATTATTCCTTAAGATATATATTAGAATAAAGTGGGGAAAATAATTCAGCAAAGCAGTTGTTGGAATGGAATGACATTCAGTCTTTTTCTTGGTGACATTTAGAAGGAAAAAGAAAAATGGAGATAGCTTATTTTTGGCCTGAAATTGAATATATTAGCTGATCAGTGTGACACAGAGTGAGTGATATGTTATTTTCTGGTGTTGTTTTACAGCAAATAGAATGATTCAGGTGATGTACTGTAACAGAAGAAAAGAGACTCTTGGAATCAGACATTCAGGAGGCAAATAAGTTTATTTTAAGCTTCATTTCTGGCATGAATAATACTGCAACCATCACAAAGATTTAAACTAACCATACTGATAAATTGTTAATTCCTCGTTTAAGACATCTCCTATATGGTTGCTCTCACATTTTTAAGATGTAGTCTGTCTTAGCTTTTTCGCTTGGGTTTGATCTCTGGCTTATTGACCGACTATTTTAGGAGCTGGCTTTGATGTAGTAGGTCTCCTGTTACACTTGAGTTTTGCAAGGTCTCTAATTAATGGTTCATTATTTGCACTGGCTGAGCGGCATCCAAGGGGGGACACGCTAGAGGCGACCCAGGAGAGGGGTGCCGGGGCTGGGGGTGTGCGGGGGCTGGCACCGCTCCCTGTGCTATGGGGGAAAGAGGGAATTTAAGGGGGCGAGCTCTTGCTCCAGGCCAGAGTAAATGGAGCCTGCTCCTCTGCTGGCAGTTGAGAGATGGAGAACACTTTTTTTGTGCTATTCTTACTTTGACCTTTAGGAGTGTGACAGCAACTGAGTTTTTGAGGTCTTACGCCCAAAGAAGTCACGTTATCAATGCGCCTTCTATAGCGTTTTGACACGCGTTCTTTTACCAAGGGTTTCAGGGTGGTGGCACGGTTAAAGGAAGTCCCAAACTGGAGATTACACTTGGTAACCTTTCTGTCTCCTGGTATTTTTCTGTCGATATTCTCTATTTTTCTGCCTTCTGATGTTTTTCTACTTCTGTAGCAGCTCCTGCAGCGCAGCACATCTCCCCCTCCCCGGGCCCGGTCTCCGCTGAGAGCCTGTCCCCCCACCGACCCACCGCGGGGCAGAGGGGCTCGCCGGGCGCCTGAGGGGAGACCGCGGGGGGCCACAGGTGCCATTTAGGCCACGATCCGCGCCGCGGCACCTCTCTCTCTCTCTCCAGAGACCGCGATGTCTCGCCGCACGCTGGAGCCATCCCAGCAACGCCGCTGAGGCGCCGGGGCCGCCGCCGCCGCCCCGCTCCACCGGCTTCACCCACCCCCCGCGGCGGGAAGTGGGACCGGCCGCCGCCCGCAA
>JAHSPS010052697.1:0-10704 GCA_033628365.1 Calidris temminckii | reverse complement strand
TCGGGCGTTGTCACGAGTAGAATCGAGCGGTTAATAGCAGGTAGGTGTTAGCACAGTAAGTGCCCGTGGCCGGTCCCCTCGGTTCACCCGCTCGCAGCTGCCTGGGGGGAGCAGCAGCGGAGCAGCAGACCCCCGGTGTTCCCTCGGGAGCAGAGGGGGATGCTGGCACGCCGGGGGCTTCCGTGGGGGTGTTCAGAAAGTCCCTGGAAGGGCCCTTAGTTTTCTCACGTGTGTGCCTTTGCAGATGGCAGCCTGAGTTACAGCCCCCTGTTGAGGCTCATGCGTGGCCTTGGGCAGATTCGGCCGACTCTGGGTGTCCCTGGTTTATCAGTTTTGGTGGTTTCGGCAGCGCTGCCAGGCTCTGGAGCTTATCATTGCTCGGGAGATTTTCACCCTGTACCTCTCAGCACACACTTTCCCTGTTTAGTCTGCTGTTTTCTGGTAACAGTTTCTCTGCACTGATCAGCAGCAGAGGAAACTATTCACAGAAAATCACAGCATTGGGGACTTTAGAGAGAGATCGGCGACCTCCAGCAGACAGGCAGGTCAGACAGGGTGGACCATTATCTTCCACTGTTGTTGGGATTTGTTCAAGTCGGTTTTGTTCAAGTATATCCATAAATGTGTCTGGGGCAGCAGTGGAGACCCTCAGGATGGGAGGGCGACTGCGTAGGTTTAGGTTTCCTTTCAGATGGGGAAATTGTACTGACTAAAGGTGTAGAGCCAACTCCATGGTGGACCCTACAGGTCTTAGCTCCTGTTTCCTTGAGCCAGGTGCTAAAAATACATGTTTGCATTCTTGCAAAGTTTCCCTCCGCTTTTTCTCAGCTGTTAATTTTTTCCTGTGAGACCACGTGGGGGGGATCCAGCGATTTGAGAGTCTTGGCAGCATCCATACAATTGTATGATATAGTGTGGCCAAACATCTCCAGCAGGCTGCTGTTACCTGTGGACAGGCTATGGTCTGTGGTACTGCTGAAGATGCTCTTAACTAGTTGTTGGTGATAAAATCTTCAGTTGACACTGCTAGACCCAGAGGATGATGTCTTTCTAAGGCCTTGCCCTGTAAGAATGTCACCTGGAAGTTTGCTTGCCTTTTCACATCTTCCTCGGCTTGTTGTCTTGCTACAAAAGGAGTTCATAGTAGGACATGCCAGTAATAACAAACTAATCTTTAACCTTCTCAGGGGGAGTCTGGTGAAAGCTGAGTGGAAGCCAGGACAGGGCATCGTAGAGCTGCGGACCCCTGCGGTGAGTCTGCTGCAGCGTGTACTCAGTGCCATCATCTCCCGCTGGCCGTTGCAGAGTCCTTCATTTGCTGCTTGACGTGGGAGAGAGCCTGGTTGTCAGCGGGGAACACCCGAGCCCGTTGTGGATTTGTGCTTCTCTTCCAGGGGAAGTTCTGGCACACCATGGGGTTCACAGAGCGTGGCAAACAGTGCCTGCTGCCCGAGGAGGCTCTGTACCTGCTGGAGTGTGTAAGTAGGGTACCTGTGCGTGGATGGGGCTGTTGGGTCCTTCCTGAGTGACTGGAGGAACTGTAGCAGCTTTAGACTGAAGTCTGAAATCGCTTGACTTGGGTTGGTCACTGATTTGAGCAGCTGATAAACACCCAGTTCTGGAGGAATTGTCTCTTTTAGCCTGCTTGCTGATGGAGCTGTTTGTCCCCAGGCCGTGGGTTCCTGTGTTGTACTCCAAAGCAGCCTCTGTGTCATTGACAGTGTGTATTTGTTGGATTGGTGGCCAGTTTATCCAGCTGGTATTGAGATACAGCTTTTTTACCTCAGTAAATAGATGTAAACAAATGGATAAAACCAAAATTGTTTAGTCAGTTGCTGAGTACAAAATCTCTCTCCAGAAGCAGAAAAGACCTGTTAGATGCCTTCAGCCCAAGCCCATCCCATGGGAGAGGTGTTGTTCTTAGTGTTTTGTTCTCTTTGTTTTAGAGTAAACACATTTAAAAAAAAAAAAAGAAGTTAGCCTAAAACTGCCTTCTGGAGCTTCATTGCTATTGCCTGGGGGAATCTACCTATGGCATCACTGGGGCTGCAGTAAATGCTTCTGAGGAGACACCCATTGATGGCTTCTGAGGGTGCCGTCAATTCCTCTGCTCCAGCTCTCAGTTGTGCTGGTCCTAAATGTTTTTGTAGTTGTGCTGTGTCCTGAATCACTGAGATCATCAAAGTTAAAGGAAATTATCTCCCAAAGCACTGATTATTTTTAACAGTTGAGTGTCCGTGCTCCCAGCTGCATCCTCCAAACAGACGCAGCACTGGAGCAGGAGCTGAAAGATTTCTTACCTGGCTGTGAAACCCAGGACATGGGGGAAACTGGGCATGGGAGAGGGACTGTAAGTGATCCAGGTGGCACATGGGGAGGCGTGGATATCACGTGAAGGAGAGTGGGAAGAGGCTGGTGTGAGCTTGCATGGATTTGTTCCCTGTGATTCTCTCAACACCAAGCTTTTGCCCTGCAGGGCTCTGTTCAGCTTTTTTACAGGGATCTGCCCTTGTCAATCCAGGAAGCCTACGAGATCCTGCTGTGCCAGGAGACGATGAGCCTGCCACATTACCAGGTGTGTGGGGACCTTCAGCTATTGCAGGGAGGATGGAGGCAGAGACCCCAGCCTCTGCCACGCAACCTCTTCCAGTGGCTGAGAGCAGAGTGGGACAGTTAGGGAGGAAAGGGGAGTCATTCTCAGTTTTTCCCACTTGCCTCCTTCCAGATGGTCAGTTCCTGTTTCCCTACCTTTGCTTTGAGTCTTTATCCTGGTGTTTTCTCCTCTGCCAGTACCACTCTGTGTTTGCCCAGTTGTAGCAGAACTGAAGTAAATTGTTTGGTTTTGGGGTAGTCATTTAACCCTCTTGCTTTCCTTTGCTCTAAGGTGTTCAGCCACTTGAAGCAACTGGGTTATATTGTACTGAGATTCGACCCCAGGTAACCAGCTTTTTCTCTCCACGCTGCTTTCTCCTTTCTGAAGACCCTGAGCAGCTCTGTGCCCACTGCATGGCCCCAGTGGAATGGCAGAGAAGAGGACTTTGACCCTGCGTTCCGTCTCTTGGGAGGATTAAAGGCTCAAAGTGGCACTCTACCCTTCCTTGCTCCCCCCTCTTGATGAGGTGATTGGGAACATGAAATGGGGCATGAACTGAGGACCATTCTGGTCCTGCTCGTGGATTTTCTGTGCCTGGAAGAAAAGTTTTTGTTGCTGTGTTCTGGGGGCTGAGCAGCAGGGTAGTTTCACTGCCTCGCCCTGCTGTCAGCCTCTGGTGTTGGTGTCTCCTTACAGCACTGTCCTGTCTCCCTACGAGAGGCAACTGAACCTGGAAAGTCACTGCCAGAGCTCTGGGAAACACCATCGCAAAAGGAGGAGGAGTTCCAGCCCCCGGTAAGGATGTGGCCCAAAGCGTTCTGCCATCTTCTCCCAACCTCTACAGCTTGGCAACAGCATCCTTTGTGCTGTGGGGGACCTGTCTGGCACAGCTGCTCTTGGCAGTGCCCAAGAGGGCAGTGCAGTGCTTTTCCTGAAGTCTTTGCATTGTGTCCTTTTGTCAAATCTGTACTTAATGCAGGGCTAATAGGGGCAAACTGCTCCTGAGCCCTCCCAGCTGCAGTGGTGAGATGCCAGAATAGAAGGGTAGAGAGGTCAGAAGAAAATGTGTGGCAGATGTCTCCTCTTGCTCTTTTTAGAGGGAGCGCAGACACCACAGTGCACATCTTGCACTTATCCACCCTGTGCTAGGACTGTACAGCAGAGAGTGTAGTTGAGTCCTGGTCCTTGCACGTGGCCCCTAGACATGTGCCAAATGCAAACAGAAACTGACAAAATTACTAATTTTGCTAATAATTATAATAGCTTCCAGTAGGTGGCGTCATCCTTTAAGAAACAGGGGAGGACAAGACTGGTCTGCAAGTCCTTTCCTGTTAACAAGTAAATCGGTGCCTGAGGAGTTATGAAATTTTAGGAATTGAGAGATAAAAGTGATGGTTTAATAAGTGCTCCATCTTCTGTGGGACCAGGGACTGAATCTTATACCAGTAAGGGGTGCTGGCAGGAAGGTTTCTGCCAGTCCTGTGCTGGTTTGGCTGAAGTCTATCATGTTTGGGTCAGTGTATGGGGTGCGTGGAGGCTGCATGGCAGGTTGGGAATGCGTGTCGGTACAAATCAAGGCTGGGATTCTCCTGGGCATTGAAGTCAAACCTCATGCAGGACTGCTGAGAGTTTATTCTGCAGAGTTTATTATTATTTGGCATCCACTGCTTGTTTTTGGCCTGCCTTTTTCCTTTCTCGTTTTGTCACGCAAGCAAACGCCCTCCTTCCAGCCAGCAGGTTGTTGTCAAGGGTTTGCAGACCTGTCTGGAGCCACCTTTGCCGTCCTTCCTTCAGACGTGGCAGACTGCGTTCCTCCTGTTAGAAGGGAGAAGGCAGGATTCAAAGGGAATAAAGTTCTACCACATGCTCTCCCTGTCTTTTATGCTGCTGCTTCTGTCTTTAGGTCACATGAGAAGAAACATAAGGTATGCGAAGATCTTCCAGAAGCTGAAGGGACCTCAAAAAAAGCTGCAGATGACTGTCGTGACTCCAGCTGCCTTCCCATGGATGAAAAGCCCTTGTCAGAGCAACCAAAGAAATCAGATGCTGGCAGTAGAGGGGGAGAATCAAACCCAGTTCCTCTTGATACAGGACAAAAGAACTCCCTGAGCCCCTCCTGGAGCCGGGCTGGAGACCACAAGGAGAGCAGCTCTGGCACCCATGCACCACGCTGGGATTTTACCACCATCGTCTTGCCAAATGTGGCCCCAGACCAGCCGTGCACAATTCTGCCCTCACCTGACAACGGGCTCCTACCGCAGAATGTGCCGGGGAGGGAGGTTAATGCATCTTGCTGGTGCGCACGCATCAATCAGAAACAGGAGAAGCTGTCACAGAAAGAAAGGGAGCAGCGAGAGAGAGAGAGCAGGTACAAGAGCAGTGTCAACGCTGACCGGGAGGTGAGGCACTGCTCCAACTGGCAGGAGTACAAAGCCCTTCTGGCGCAGAGGAGCCGGCAGAGGGTTTGGAGACGACCGCCGCATCTCTGGGACCAAGCTGTCACACCGCTTTTGCGGCCAGATGAAGCTACCTCACAAGGTAGAGGCTCTGGGAACTTGACTGGGACCCCCTTTCCTCACCCCACAGCTCTGTGAAACATTGCCTGGTGTGCAACAGCAGAAGGGATGACATGGAGAAGCTGAACATCAGTTTAGGGGACAGTACCTTATAGAAGGAAAATCTCATTAGAAACCCTGGGCAAAGCAGGCACAGAGGAACCCAGCCATGGACGTGGGGAGAGAGAAGAAAGCTTGTCCTCTGCCTTTCCATCTCTTTCTATAGGCCACTCAAGTGCCAGGATAAACAGGGCCTTGGGAGGTCTTCTAATCCGTTCCCCATGTCCTACGGTATTGCAGTCATTCCTGCTTGGCTGTTAGGCATGGGAAGTCAGGGCCAGCAAGACGCAAAGCAGTTGCAGGGTGTTCTGGGTTGTGAGCTGGGAGGAGATGAGGAAGTTGAGGTCTTTGAAGTAGCCAGTGGTGACTGTGGTGCTGCCAGCCATTGTCGGAGGAGGAAGGCTCGTGGGTGGTGGTGGAGTGCTTGGGAGTGCCCTGGGAGAGAAATAGCTGGTCTGATCCTTTCCTGTTCTTTCTTCCTCCAGCTGCGCTCCTCCAGCAGATCAGCGTGCTGCAGCCCTCCCACATCCTGGATGGAGCCTCCCGGTTAGTATCCAGCCAGCCAGCTCGTAGCTGTTAGGGAGCGGGGGGTGTCTTGTGACTGTCCCTGCTTGTGAGGTCTGAGGGATGCTCGCAGCAGCAGTTTGGGAGCTGCCTGGCATCCAGGATGCTGAGAGAATCCAGCGCTCTGCTCCATGACCCTGTTGCATCTGTAGTGAGGGGCTGACATTTCCATGAAGTACCAGGTCCTGCAGCAACAGGGCTAGGGCATTCCAGGCCAGTGAAAACATCCAGGTTGCTCTCTTTTCCTGCCGTTGCCTCTCCACCTCAGCCAGGTAATCTTCCCCTCAGGTTTGGTTGGGTTTCACCTATGCCTCATCTCTGGCATGTGCTGCCATCCCTGCTGCAGTGGTTATAAAACCTTGGCTTTGGGACTTTCAGTTCTGCTCCTGCCTCAATGAGTTGGCGTGGTGTTTGTGTGGAGCCCCTGTAGGGCAGAGCAGTCCTTTGCTTCTCTGTCAGTGGTACTTCTTGCAAGGGGATCCACAGAGAAGGGAGTGTGGCAGATGTGGGACAGGAGGTTGCTCTGGTCTAAACACAGGAAAGATCTGGAAAATAATTAGAACAGTTGCAGGGTCAGTCCTTTGAGGAGTAAGGCATTTCAAAGGGCTCACACTAGCCGGGCTTCAAGAGCTTTTGCTCCCTCTTTCCTCTGCTGTACCTTATAACGTTTCATTCCCATATGTGTGTGGATGTGTTATCTCTTCTGAAGGCTGCAGGAGGACCCAGAGGGCTTGAAGATAGACTTCAATGTGTATCAAGCAGATGCTGTGGCAAAGTTTAAGAAGACAAACCCTGGGAAGCCATACGTCAGGATGTGTGTTCGGAGGTATCCATAGATCTTGTGCTGTGTTATGAAATGTAGCAGTTGTGGAAATGAAGTCCTAATGATCTGTAAATGACCCAGCATCTTGTGAGCTTTACAGATCATCTGAGTGCCTCCCCTGAGGGTGGTCCTGCCCAGAATTTTTATTTTTTTCTTTCAGTTCCTCCTTTGTTGGAGGCTGTGGCTGACTACTCCCCCAGCCCTTGCACTCAGCCCACAGTATTTGGTCATCTGATTGCTGCTCATCTCTGAGTGTTACTGGAGTAAGGAATAAGAAGCCACAGCTGTATTTATGCAATGCTTGTGAAACTCAGGTAGAGCTCGGTTTTGCAGGGAGCCATATGATACCTGAATCCTCAGCCAGTGCAGATCCCTCTGGATTTCTGAAAAGATGTACCTCCCCAGAGCTCACTAAAGGCTCAGGGCCATGGGTTTAGTATTTTGATATTTTGTCATGTTAAGATCAGTACGAAGAGAGGATAAGTGTTCCCTTCCTTGCTGGATCCAGAATCTGATACTTAAACTCCATAAGCAGGTACAAAGTTTAGTCTTTGCCTTTTCTAAGTGTGTTACGTACCAAAACTGTCCCTTCTCCGCTCTGCAGCTTTAGTAGCCAGAGCAAGGAAGGTGGTGACACAATTTTACAAAGGTCTCTCATGAGCAAGTGGAGTGATCCTTGCTTTATAAATATTTTCATTTACGAGCAAACAGACACTTCAGGATTAAAAGGAGGGAAAAGCAGGTCAGATGTTGATCCCAGCAACCTAAAGATCTTCCTAGCACAAAGGTATTAAGATTGGACTGGACTGGCAATTTGCCAGTAGCCCTGTGAGCCGCATCTAATAGGCACAGCGTGGAGCAGCGTGCAGTTGCCCTTGTTTTTGGCAAAGGATTTGACAGTTCCCAGTTCCCAGCATGCCCTCTTGGGGCTGGCAGCCTTCTGCTTTGGCTGAAAGGGATGGGGAGGGTCACTACCAACTCCTAAGACCAAAGTGAGCTATTGTGGTCCCTGGCCAGGACAGCTTTGTCTCTGTATTCTTCTTGCTTTGAGAACAACGGGATGTTTTTCTCTCTGCAGCTTCGATGAACAGATTCCATCCCTTCGGGCTTTGAAGCAGGTTACGTATCAGAGTGGGGACGTCCCAGTGGTCTTTGCGCTGGTGGATCATGGAGAAGTTGCCTTCTATTCGCTAAAAGAATTCAAGCTGCCAGTTGATATTAATCACTGAAGTTGCTGTCACTTGCAGTAATGGTATGGGATGACGGGAAAAGCTTTACTCAGGATCTGTTTTCCTGATTAGTGAAACGTTACAGAAAATAGAGCCTGTGATAACTGGAAGCTTGGGTAGTTAACCACTTTATTTGCTGTTACACACTTCACCCAACCAGATGGCTTGGGCATTATAGCAAATTTTACAGCAAACAGGTGTGTGTGGCTTAGCTGGGCAATTCTGGACTGGAATACACACTGCTTTGTTCTTGAAGCCACTGGTTCTCCAGCTTTCTCATCTTGTGGACCACTAGTCTGCCTTTCCTGTGTCATCTTTGGCTGACCTGTGGACCATTAGAAAACGCTTTCCTGATGATCCTCTTGACACATGTTAAGAACCACTATGCTACACTAGTTGAACGGTTGGAGAGTCATTGAGGTCAGTCAGGGACAGAATAAGCTGATCAGATCAGTGCTGATGTCCTGAGCCTCTGTCGTTCAGCTATGCCAACAACTGTCAGATCGGATTCTGATCTGAAAAAGGCGCAGCCATAAAACTCAGCCACCTGGAGTAAAGTTTCCAGGCACTTGAGAGCAAGAAACTGTGCCTTGAACACAATTTCATCAGCCGGAGGTCACAGAAAGCCCCAGAGCATTGCAGATGGCACCTCAGGCTTATGCTATAGCAGCTGTACTGAGATGCGTTTTGGCCACAGAGCATTATGCCATATTAAAGTTTGGCCACCGATATCGGCATGCTGTACCTAGTAGTCTCACCAGGGCTGTACTGCAGCCCCCTCTGTTTCAGCCTGACATCCTCTTTCCTGGCTGTGGATCCTTATCGTGTATTTTGCAAGTGAGAGATCCCTGAGTAAAGAAAGAAGCTATAAAATCCTCAGGAGCCTTCCAGTCCTATGGCTGTTGTGCTCCAGACAGAAGACATTACTTTCCAGGCCCTGCTGTTGGAGCTTTCCACCAGGATATACAGGTACCAAATTTGTTTTAGCCTCTATGCAAAGGTGCCAGTGACAGGTGCCGGAAAGTCTGCTCAGTGCTGAGCGTGGAGGTGTTTGGTATCGAGGTTCTTCAGGACTGTAGTAGCAACTGGTTTAGATGCATTTTATTTTATACTTTTTTAGTTCCTTTTGGAGGTGGGGAGAAGGCTAAGCAATAAAAAAGCCTTTTCCGACACCATGAGCTCCTCAGTGTGGTTCTTAATTATGAGAGGGAGACTCTCTTGGGGAGGCTTCTGGGACCCCAGTAGCACCAGCTGGTGAATGCTTGCTTATGGTCATACAACCCTGTGGCTGCATAATCCTGCTCCTGCACCCATCTGTGTTTGGATCCAGCTGCTTCCCTGTTCCCTGGGAGGCCGGGGTGACTCAGAGCCCGGAGGAGTCCCCAGGTCTGCGTATAGTTCCTGTCGGCACATGACACCGACACCTTGCCATCTTCCTCCTGCGTGGTCAGAGGTATCGTAGCCCAAGGTGGCAGGAATCTGCTGCAAGCACTACGTCTGGTCCTGTTTCATGCACACACCCCTCTTATCAGATGCTGGAAGTCAGCAGGGCTGAGGTGAGGGTCTGAGAGCTCCTACGCACCCTCCTCTTCCTCTTCCTCCTCCGAGCAGTGCTTTTGCTGATAGTCCTCTTCAAACGCTGGGGTTGTTGGCAGCTCCAGTCTGTGCCCTCAGCATTCTCCCAGACTGTTTTGCAGATTAAAGGCAGTGGGAAGAGAGTTTCTAAGAACAGGCGCAGCCAGAAGAGCTCCAGTCTGACCCACAGGGCTCACGTTTGTCCTGGAATTAGGTCAAACTCACTCCCGTTGATTTCAATCAGTCTCATTTGCTTATGCCAAGGAGGAATTGTATCGATGAACTCTACGAGAGCCACCCAGTGAGTTTCGCTGGAGCAGAGACTCCCTGATTCAGCACAAAACAATTACAATTTAATAACCACTGCAGGGAGGATTGAGAAACTGTGGCTGCCTTGCTCAGCACCACAACATCTGACGGTGCCTTTACCAGGATGGGATTATGATGCAGACTGATACCACTGCTTTGTTTTGGCCTGCGATGCGAATCGTCTGGATGTTGCAAGAAGGTGATAGAAACGAACATTATAATTGAAAAACATCACTTTTGGAAGCTTGGCTGAGGCGCTGACTGTTGCTGGCCCCTCGTGAGAGGTGATTTCAAGCTTTTGCATGGGTGCAGAGAGGTTGGCAGACCTTGGACTGCCATTGCGCTCCACATGACTCCTCGCCCAGCCGTTCCCTGCAGCAGGGCACGGGCCGAGCCGTGTAGCGAGACGGCGGCGCTTGTGTGGCTCTTTCCAACGCAGGCTTCGACTTTCCGTTAAGCCCTTCCATCGCTTTCTTTCTGGCAGGAAGGTGCCAAGCCCCCGCCCCTACCGGAGCGGGGAGGAGGGGGCCCGACACGCCACCCCCCGGCCTGGGCCGGTGCTCGGTGCCCGCGTCCCGCGGAGCCACGGCGCGCCCTCCCGCAGCCAGGCGGTGCCCCCGCCCACACGGCGGCGGCCGCTTTCTGATTGGCTCCGAGCGAGCGGGCTGCTGAATTATTCATGTCCGCGTCGAATGAGAGGCCGCGGCTCGGCTCAATTTGCATACGAAGCCCCGCCCCAGGGTGGTTGGTTGCATACGCGGGGCCCTGCCCCGCAGGGGGCGGTCCCATGCGAGACCCCGCCCCCTGCCGCGCCCCTCCCGGAGGTGCCCGGGGAGGGAGGACGCCGCCGCCGCGCAGGCGAGGGGGGAGCGGGCGCGGAGCGGAGCGAGGCCGGGGCGGCCCGGCTCCAGGCCCCGCAGGTGAGCGCCGCTCGCTGGGGCTCCGCGAGGGAAGAGGTGCAGGACCGGGGGCGGCCCGGCGGGGTAAGCTCTGGGG
>JAHSPS010052571.1:0-13126 GCA_033628365.1 Calidris temminckii | reverse complement strand
CTCCAAAGCTTTCCAAACCCCTTTTTACTAGGATTGCCACTGATGCCATTGGAGACTGACCCCAAAAGCTTTGATTGGGCAGATGCACAGCACCGTTATTAATTTCTGACAGCAACATCTGTGGAACTGCGACAGAACCAATGCCAGGCAGTGGAAATGCCAGAGATCTGCCTTCACACTGGCTGCCTGAGCAACCCTAGTGACCCTTGTGTGTCAGGAGCAGGAAGTATTACACTGTCCAAGCTCTCCTCATAATAATTCCAAACAGACTTTAATAGTTTTGACCCAATCAGGGGATGACCTCATTTTACAGCTTATTTGGCCTTAACAGTTTAAGCTGAACATTTTTATCTCCTCTACAGAAAACAGTTCTCTTTGGGTTTTACAAAAAACTTGTTGTTGCTATTCACATTTGAACCGGGTCACAAGACAGTCATGGAATTTAGGGTGCTGTACAGGGGTTTATATAATCTAATTTTATTTAAGACATTGAGGTGCTGGAGCAGGTCCAGAGAAGGGAAACTGAGCTGGTGAGGGGTCTGGAGCACAAGCCTTGTGAGGAGGAGCAGGTGAGGAAGCTGGGGGTGTTCAGCCTGGAGAAAAGGAAGCTGAGGGGAGACCTTCTGGCTCTCTCCAACTCCCTGACAGGAGAGGGTAGCCGGGGGGGGTCAGTCTCTTCTCCCAAGTCATAGGCAATGGGACAAGAGGAAATGGCCTCAAGTTGTGCCAGAGGAAGTTCAGGTTGGATATTAGGAAAAAGTTTTACACTGAAAAGGTTATTAAGCCTTGGAATGGGCTGCCCAGGGAAGGGGTTGAGGCACCATCCCTGAGGGTATTCAAAAGACGGGCTGACACAGCGCCTAGTGACATGGTTTAGTGATCCTTATTATCAGAGCTAGGTTGATGGTTGGACTAGGTGATCTTAAAGGTCCCTTCCGACCTAGACAATTCTACAATTCTATCATCAGAAGCTTCTTGCACCACCTCCTCCCTCCAACACACACAAAATTAAAAACTAACTTTGGCATGAACGCGCCATTGGACAGGGACGGCTCGTCGTCATCAAGCCCATCGAAGAGATGGGATTTGGCGGAGCCAGCCGACTGCAAAGCTTTGGGCCGCACTCTGGTGGCCGGGCGCGGAGTCAGTTTGTAGTGGGTGGGTGTCGTTAAGGCCTTCTGAGCTGCTGGGTTCGTTGGCTTCAGCCTCTGAAACAAAAAGATGCAGAATTGGAATTTTTTCACAGCACTCACAGCGAGCTTCTGCACCCCTGCGAGAATAAACACAGCAATGTATTTTGCTGCACGCTGCGTACGTGAGGACAGTGAGCACAAAATAGAAAGTCATTCCAAATCTTACCCCGAAGGCAAGTTTAATGTTTCCATGCACTCACCTCCTCTTTCTTCTTCGGGTCTGACATGGGGTTTCTGAAGAGCGGGGAGTCTCCAAACGGTGAGTAAGTCAAGCTATTGAGATGCTGCTGAAGGACGGCCTGCTGGGCAGCTGAGGCGTTCGGGTCTGTCAGAGCTAGAAAAAGAACATCATTTTCCATTTCAATAGTTTTCCCAATAGAATCAAGGTAGGTAGAAAAGACACCCTTCCACCCACAGCAGCCCTCCAGTATCTGAAGGGAGCCTACAGGAGAGCTGGAGAGGGACTCTTTGTCAGGAAGTGTAGCAATAGGACAAGGGGTAATGGTTTTAAATTTTAAAATTTTAAATTTTTAAAGAGGGGAGATTTAGATTAGATACCAGAAAGAAACTCTGCTGTGAGGGGGGTGAGAGCCTGGCCCAAGTTGCCCAGAGAAGCTGTGGCTGCCCCATCCCTGGAGGGGTTCAAGGGCAGGTTGCAGGGGGCTTGGAGCAACCTGCTCTGGTGGGAGGTGTCCCTGCCCAGGGCAGGGGGTTGGAACTCAACGATCTTTAAGGTCCCTTCCAATTCTAACCATTCCACGATTCTATGAATTCAATTTTCTATACAGACTTCAGCATTCCTCTCCCTGCTCCTCAGCCCCCATCACTGCAGCAGCCCGAAGGAAGAAACCAGATTCTAGTCCTTCATTAGAATTTGCAACCACACTCAGTCATTTTTTAGTGGTGAAAAGGGGAGAGCGTGGAGAGCTACACATCAGTGGAATGAGCCTGGCCTGCCACAACCTCTAACTAATACATTTGACTTCTGAAACATCTTTTTAAGGAAAAAATAATAAAAAAAAAAAAATCTGTGATGCAGTTTTGATATTCTTGCTACAGCAAGCACACTGACCGGTCCCACGTCCTCTCGACAACAAAGGCCTCTTAATTTTGCCTCTCTGCCTTCCAGCATCTAATTTTCATTCCCATTAAGATACTAGAAGCCCGTCTTCCCACACAGTGCTGTGTGCCATGTGTGTGTCCTTGTCCCTCCCCACCCCAAGTTTAAGCTCATTTTCCTCAAGTCCCAGCCTCAGGGGGCTGGAGCTCTGAACATCAGTCATCCAAAGTGTTTAAACAGGGTGAACAGCAGATGTTTTAACTTACAAAACGATAGCGCAGGTACTTGAATCTAATGGCCATTCACTTCATCAACGGCACAGCCCACTCGCTATTTAAGCCCCTCTAAAATCCTACTCTGCCTGGAATCACTGAAGAAGCTGACACTACGTTTCCCTTAATTTTTTATTTTTATAAGCATCTAATGTCGCTGCCAAAACTCAACGATGGGAAATGTGTTAGCAATCTTGAAGATAAAACTTTAAAATAGCTGCAATTCTTAGCAATGCTAAGCAACTTTGAATTACTTAAAAATAATATATATATATTATTAGAACAAAAAAACTTGTTATTAACATGGTTTCCACTGCTACCAAGACCAGAAGTGGCTTCAAATAGAAGCTCAAACATGATCTTAAAGGTCCCTTCCAACCTAAACATTTCTATGGTTCTAAGAAACAAGGGAGGCAGCAGCAAATAAACTCAGTGTGAAGTGCACTCACCTACAGCAGGCTGCGGGGCCCCGAAGCCCAGAGTAGCTGTGGATGTATTGAATCCCGGCGCTCCGAACGCTCCCGTTCCCAGCGTCCCACCGAGTTTAGGCTGAGTGTTTCCAAACAACGACGTCTGTCCTGCCCCGAGAGCTGCGGGACGAGAGATCACCATCATTTACTACACGACTGACGAACTTACTGCCCTTCGGGCTGACATGAAATAAGCCGGTGAAACTGCTTACCTGTTCCAAACCCCGTTCCAAGTCCAGTTCCCAGAGTCCCAGTTGCTGGCTTATTTCCAAACAGGCTATTTCCAGCAGTGTTGGCACCAAAACCTTCAGAAACAGAAGCAGTAGTTCATTAATCGAACACTATTAGAGACTAAAATAAAAACAGATAGGTAAATAAATAGGCATCGCCACCTCAAAGGCGGCGCCACCCCAGTTTAGGTTGAATTTCTCAAGGTGAACTGACAGGCAGCAAGAAGGGACTTGAATGGTAAAAAAGCCTAATTGAGTTATGAATATAACACTGAAAACATCAGTGCAGAAAAATACTGGTTTGCCTTTTAAAGCTTTTCAATTTGTTACAAACGTCAAAGTTTTACCAAAAGCCAGAAGGGACATCATCATGCTGTATCTGGCAACAGAATAATATGTTAAGCCATAATATATTAAGTTTCCTCAGCTGCCAAAAGGAACAAACCCCATTTCATACTGTTTGTACCACACACACACTTCTCTGATTCTCAGTGACAACGCAGGGAACAGCTCAGACTCGTACAAGCACCCAGCTCAAAGACACAGCTCTAATGGTAACGAAGCACGATCCAAATTTAACATTAGACCCACTACCTCTTAAACCGAAGGCTGTGAGAGCAGCCAGTGGCAGAATTTAACTAGAAAACTGCACTCATGGACCAACAGCTGAAACATCTTAGAACCAAACTCCATTTTTCCTATAAAGCGCCCCGGCAGTGGAAGAGCTTCCCGAGTTCCTCCCTCTGGCTCAGTCCGGCTGGGATGGCAGCTCAGTGCAGTTTAGCCTTTCTTGCTGATACAATATAAAAACCCATCAAAATCCAAACCAAACAGATCCCATGTCCCTCAGCACCACCTCTGCCCGGCTCCAAAATCCCTCCAGGGCTGGCGACTCCACCACTGCCCTGGGCAGCCTCTGCCAAGGCTTCACAACCCTTTCCAGGAGGAAATTCTTCCCAAGCTCCATCCTCAACCTCCCCTGGGGCAACTGGAGGCCGTTTCCTCTTGTCCCAAGGCCTGTTCCTTGGAAGAGACCGACCCCCCCGGCTACACCCTCCTTTCAGGGAGTTGGAGAGAGCCAGAAGGTCTCCCCTCAGCCTCCTTTTCTCCAGGCTCAACACCCCCAGCTCCCTCAGAAGTTCTCCAGACCCCTCACCAGCTCTGTTGCCCTTCTCTGGACACAATCCAGCCCCTCAATGTCAGGACCTAACCCCACTCCTACTCGCTTTTAGGAATACAGTTTTGTTGCTCTCAGAGCCAGGGGAAAAAAAAGCCAGAACAGCTTCTAGCCCAAATCCCATGAAGGAATTTACTGCAGTTCCCCTGACCTATCACTACACACTTCTCCTGCTTGAGCACACACTCATTCAACAACAATTCTCTGACACCAGAGGCCCACATTAACACAAGACCCAGTTCTTCAGGACTTTGATCCATCACACCATGGGAGACAACAGCAGTTACCAGCTAAACTGGAACCAAGTGCTTCGTTTGACCCTCACTCCAGTGCCAGATCCTCGTCCCTGCCATCAAGCTACAGATATCGCTGCTTTTACCCTATTTCCTTCAGCGCTGCTTCACAGCCTCTTAACAAACCTCTATGATGTATGAATTCCTTAATTTCAAGAGTTTTCAATTACACTGGTTCCACCTTCTCCGAAGCGCTCACCGAGGAGCGGTACCTCACTGTCTACCTGCCGGGGTCGGGGTTCACAACAGGAGAACTGGTGTAAAACAGCAGCCGAGGTGTTTCGTGCAGCACCACGTGCCAGGAGCACGGCTTACCTGGGGATTTCAACTCTCATAGCCATTTGGCAAGCGCTACTCAGCAGCCAGGTGTGTGGTAGAGGCAGTATAATTTTAAAGTGATGGAAATCCCCCCCTTTTGTTTTGTTGTGTGTACCAAAACTGGAAGTGTTTGTATTGGTTCCTAAAGTCAGGGTTGGTTTGTTACCAAAGAGCCCGCCGCCAGTGGTTGTACCAAAGGAGGGAGCACTGGTCGTGGTAGTTCCAAATCCAGCAGGTTTGTTACCAAACAGGGTCTGAAAGGAAGAAAACAACAATTTTGGAAACCTGATAGATCGATATTAAAATAATTACATTAACGTTTTGCTGCAGGTGAGGAGCAAAATAAATCCAAGCCCACACAACCCAGATTCCCAACAGCCACATGCATTAGTAGAGGGCAAGCGTCTCTGAGAACAGATGTTCTCACTCCATTAAACCCAAAATGACCGAATATCAAGAATTAAGTTTGTTTGCAGTGGAAATCCTCATCACAGTTTGAACTCCTCTATTTCCCACATTACCCTGAGGCACCCCTGCCAACATCTAGGCAGCGAGATGCTCAGTCTGTCGCTGTCTTGTATCACTCAAGGCATTACTTGTTAAAAAAGTTATTTCTAGTTCTATTACACACAATTATATTAAATCCTTTACATAAATCCATGCTATTTTTGTGTCTAGGCATCATAACTCTCTTAAGAGAATGCTACTTCCATGGAGCTCAACATCCAGGAACAGGACCCTAAGCCATTGGGCTTATCTTCCTTTTTTTTTTTCTTTTTTAATTTGAATTATGAAGGCACAGACATACCGAACCGCCAACACCAAATCCCGTGTTAGCCTGTCCAAAAAGACTGGTTCCGGTTCCAAATCCAGTCCCAGCATTTGTATTGGCAGCTGTTCCAAAAAGGCCTCCGGGCTGGGAGGGCTGGGTTACCCCAAAGAGACCCTACAAACAGGAATTTGGTTAAAATAACCCCGCGACTCTTTCCCACGGCTGGTACCGACGGGAACAGAACTAACACACAAAGTCAGGGAATAAAACCAGCACCCCTTCTGCTGAGGGAAGACGACGGGTGAAAAGTATTTCCAAAGCTTTAGTCATTCTCCCAGAAATTAGTCACCAAATGGAAATTAAAAAAAAATAAAAATCAAAGAGTTTATGCTTCAAGCTGAAAAGGATACTGGAATTTCCTCATCACTTTAAGTGAGGGAGATGGAAGAGAAACATCTCACAGTGTTTTCTGGGAGAATTCACAATGTATTCAGGAAGAATATAGTAGATTTGGGGCCAAAGCCCCAAGTTATGCAAAAGGTTACAGTTGTGGTGCATCCTTCTATCAGAAGAGCCCATGAAATGCCGCTCGTTAGTCACCAGGAAGTACAGAATCGTTAATAAATTCCCACAGAATGTTAATGATGGAATGATACGATCTGTGTGGACATGAGGGGAAACACCTGAATTGACAGAGCAGATCACTTAAAGAAACGTTATAGCTGGATTTCTGTCCAATTATCATAAGGGGGAAATTTTGAAGTCTCTGGCTCAGGCAGCAGCGTTCAGAGCTCTGCATCCTGGTTTTAAGAAGCTGCACTACCATTTGAGGAAGATCTAAATCATTGTATCACAGATATCATGTGCCTGAATCACTATATTCAAGGGCAGGTTGGAGGGGGCTTGGAGCAACCTGGTGTGGTGGGAGGTGGCCCTGCCCAGGGCAGGGGGTGGCACTGGGGCCCTTCCCACCCAAACCACTCTGTGGTTCTATGATCCCATATTGTAGCTACACTACAAGCTACAGCTTTAAGGGTTCAAACCATTCTGCTCACCATGGTGTTGGTGTTGGGCTGCCCCAGGGTGTTGGTATTCCCAAATAAGCTGGTGTTCTGCGTGGTGGTGGCTTGTCCAAAGGGTTTGTTAAACAGACTGGTCGTTTGAGATTGCTGGCCGAAAAGACCCCCCGTCGTGCCTGTTCCAAAACCAGTCGTACCTACAATATAGAAATAAATTGGCTAAAAAATCCTCAGGTATTTAGCTAAACTCACTACATCTCCACACTCGGCACACTCAAATGGGGAAAAAGATGCTCGGATTCGATGGAACAGGAGAACACCCAGCGCTGTCAATACAACATACAGTTCTAACCCAAGAGCATAATTTCTGTTTCTAAGGACTGTAGGATTTTGATTTTCTATATTTGAAATATATTTCTATATTTGAATAATATATATATAGAAATATATAGAAATATTTGATTTTCTATAAATACAAATACCTATTTACTTTACGTTTGGGGCAGAAGCTACTAAAAATAGAATTTGTGTTTGGACTTTTCAGCAGTATTTGTTTTACAGTCGGGTCAAACAGGTCATTAACGGGTGAGCAGAGCTGCCCTGAAACGACCAGACATCCAAGCACTTAAATTAACCACTTGCCTCATACCTGGCTTTAATTTTTAGCCCAAGGATGCCAAAATGGACAGCACAAGATAGAACACATCCCAACCCTGACCTACCATGGAGAACAGCTCCTGCAAGGTCTAGTTAGGCTGTTATTAATTAATTTGTCCATTTCCAGGGAATTCATTAGCAGAAGCAGAACCTTGACTTCACCATTACCCAACCAATGCCGTCGCCCTCCTGATCGTTAGCAAAACCCTGGTGGGTTTACTTCAAATTGCTTTACTCACCCACTTGAGTGAGCCGATTAACCAGATGCTCTAATGACCTGTCTTCCAGCAAAACTGGGGACACAGAGACAGTTTGCAACCCCGGAAGAGTAAGTAAATATAGATTTCTACAGCAAAGAACCTGACTATTGACTGTTGGTAACACAACTGGTAAAATTCTGAGCTCGCACCAGTGTTTCCCCATCTTTAATTACAGAGTTGAAACAGCTTCACCGAATATTTGCATACCCCGGCCCAGTAATGACCGTGCAGTACTCACTGGTTCCAAAAGCAGTTTTGTTCTGGCCGTAGGAGAAGCCGGTGTTAGTAGCAGAAGAGCCAAACAGTCCTGTGGCTGTACTTGAAGTAGCCGTGGAAGAGCCAAACAAGCCGGCGGCTGCTCCCGCTCCGACAGGATTGGAGGGCCCCTTCCGATTCGCCTGGTAGTCTTCTAAACGCAGCTCCTGGGAAGGAGAGGAAAGCCACTTCTCTTTACGTGTTACTTTGACACAGGGTAAGGTTAGAATATTGTCATCAGCGTGCATACGCAGCATTCAACCCGCTGCAGGGTGAAGATATAGCACCTACATTTTTTTAAAAGGACACCATAAACAGGACCCAAACTCAGATGTAGCTCTGCAGTTCACGTTCGGGCTGCAATTTCCCTTCCCTGGGCCTTTTCAGATATTTTGAGTTCAAGACTTGTTTTGAAGTATCAAACAAGTCAACTTGAACAGAAAGGCTTCAGGGTTAAATCCGTGGGAACGTTAGTTTATACCAAACAACTGAGGTTTTGTGCGAGATTCTGCCCTTATCTCAGCAGCCCAGGGCTGCTCCCAACAGGATCCCTCACCCTTCTGGTACACAGTGAGAGGGAATTTCAGCTCTTCAGAAATTGCAGCGTTAAGCATTTAAAAACACACCCAATTAATACAGCAACGCATTGTTTTACTCAATGATACCTCTCTTCTCAGAGCGATGCGGATATTGAGAGATTGGACTCATATTAATGAGTATAAAGGTATTTATTACGGTCAAAAAGACCTCCAGTAAACTGATGCTAACGAGCAGCCAAACAGGAAAAGCGCATTTGAACACTCATGGACTGACCTCGAGAGATTTGCTTTCATATTCCTTCATAGCAGTGATACACTGGTGTTTGGTGTTGATGTTTGTGCTAACTCCAGATTTGACCATAGTATCCGTACCGGTTGGTGGCTGCAAGAGAAGAGTCAAGCCATCAGGTTTTAAATCCAGACCCAATTCTGTTAGGACAGTTAGTGCTCTCTCCGCTGATGCTGCTAAAACCTGAACGTGGCACAGGACCCAAAGCAACAGGTTACTGTTATCTGTACAGTGACAGTGCCCTCACCCACTGACAAGGCACATCCAGAGGCAATCAATAGTGGAATTTACCCTGGTAACGCTCAAAACAGCGCCGTGCAACTCATTTTTCAGTTTCATTTTAAAAGCAGTTTACCCAAACTCGTGATACAAACCCTCTAGCTATGCACAGATTTCATTATCCCCCCCCCCCCCTTTTTTTTGTTTTTAACAGCACTATGAAGGTAGACATTAACGGCACCCAGTCTGCCCAGGTCACCCTCACAGCTCTGCCTACGCCCCCAAACAACCGAGTCCCAGCCCGTTCAATCAGCTCAGTCTGGAAATTAAACGGGCTGAGATCTGCACAAACGAGCATTAGGGAAACGGATGCCTCTTCCCAGCAGGTATCAGTTACCCCAGCTCCACCATGGCTGCCTTCCCCAGCCACCGGCCATTATCAACTGCCATGGAACCTTCAAGACGTTGTTCAACCCCTTTCTTAAAGGGAACTCATCCAGGAAACACGGGGATCCATCGTCACTTTTGAGTTTATATTCCCAAAGATAAACAATTCTCTTGTAAGTTAGTGTATTTCGACCCATTCCTAGATGTCTAACCCTCGCTGCCGATAGCATTTAGCGCTGATCACCTTGAATCCTGTGTGCTTCCCACCTTCCTGAGAAGGTTGGATTTTAAGCCCAGATGGGGTTTCACCCCATGATATTTGAATAAAAAAAACAATTTAGTTCTTTAATTATACACCTTATTTTCACTGTATCAGTTCCACTAAAGTGGATGTTTTCAAACCTCCCCATTTCAGAACACTGCACACTTTATGTGCTCATTAACAGCTCATTTTTAAATTTCAGCTCAGTGACCACGACAATAACTGCAAAATTTAATGCTTCCAACGCTAAACAGGTTCAATTAAGAGAGAAAACCAGAACTTACATTAAACTTAATAGTCGTGCCAGTTGGAGCAGCGGTAAAACTAGTCGGGCCAAAGAGAGAGCCAGATGTGCTCCCAAAAGGGTTGGACGTCGTGTTAGTGGTTCCAAAGAGACCTCCGCTGCTGGTACTTGTTCCAAAGTCTTTAAAAAAGAAAAAAAATTAAGAGATCGGTACTAAATCAAACCTTTATTTTAAAACTTGAACTCAAATATTTTATGCAAGTTCCAAAATAGTTTGGAAATGGAAGAAAGCACTAGAAAAAAAAAAAAAATACAAAGCCAGAAAGTGATATTCTGCCAGGGCAATGTTCTGCTGTAGAGGACTGTCCCTAACTCAACCCCCCCCGCCAAGGAAATACTGGAACCCACAGCAGCCAGTTTCGCTCGGCTCCTGACCCTGCTGCAAAAGTTACGTGTAGAAAAGGAATCAGTGAGGTTGCACTTCTCTTCTCAGAAGGGTTTGCAAACAGTTGGTTCTGCTTCGGGGACACAGCAGAGTTTAAGATGCATTTCAAGCATTCCAGCACCAGAAGCAAAACCAACCAGAACTCTTCTACGACAGCAGAAAATAAATTAAAAAAAAAGCTAGAAATCAAGCAGCACCAGCAGATATTTAAGAAAAGAAAATGCCACCAACCCCCTTTTTCTACTCATGTTCAAACTCACGGCTGGAGCGGCAGCTACAGGTTTTGCAGCGTGTCAGGCTCCCTCTTGGCTACTGTGGACCCCAATAATGTCACTATAAACCACCAAAGCCCAACACTGACCCTCAGATCAGCTCCACACGTACATTCAGCTCTTCAGGCAAAGAAAATAAGCAGATATACAAGGAGAGAGATGCAGCAGTTTTACTCACTTCCAAATCCAGCCGGCTTATTCTGCGCAAAGGCATTATTCTGGGAGGAGAAGAGGCCACCCCCGGTGCTGGTCGTTCCAAACAGGCTGTTTGATGTCCCCGTGGAGGTTCCAAACCCAAAGCCAGTGCTGGTGGAGGAGGTGGCCGGCTGGTTGAACGTAGTCGAACCAAACAATCCTCCTGAAGACAGAAACAGGCTGTTAATCATTTGCAATCAGCAAGTGCTTGGGGTTCTTTTTGTGGGAGGGAGGAGGGGGATTTTTGTCATTGTTGTTGCCTGTGGGTTTTTTGTTGGTTGGTGTTGGTTTGGGTTTGTTTTTTTCCCCTTTTCTCTTCTTCTCCTCCCTTTTTTTATTTTAGTAACACCCTTCTCTGAGGGGAGGACTGCGTTGCCCCACACCCATCACCCAGCAGTACCTGGTTTTGTCTGCGTGCTCCCAAAGAGGCCTCCAGTGTTATTGTTGGAGCCAAAGGCTGATGTTCCAAACGCTCCTCCGCTTGTAGTACCAAAGCCGGCATCTGAGAAATCAGTGGTATTGCTTAGATGAAACCATATTCTAAACACGTGCACTAGAAACTAAACGCTGGCACGGCCTTTTTACCTTGCCAAAAGAAGTTTGTGGGTGACTACCTACCCACTGGTGGCTGAATATGTGAAAATTTTATATATATATATATATTAATACTTGCACAGAGCTCTTGGAGCAAAAGGCTTCGATATTTGAGTCATTTCTACCCAATGGAAAGATGCTCCTCTAACACTTTTAGGGCACCTGGCAGTTGCTCTTCTCATACCATGGGTATGGAGCCATATAAACAGAATTACTGTGTCTCCTTCCCAACAAACAGAGCAGAGACACCAGTTCATAATCTGGTTTAATGGCTAAGGACTCACTCGCTGTGGCATTTACAATGTGTATCTCCAGAAGACACTCCTCAAATTGCATGATTTTTCCTTCCAGATCTTCCCAACATAACCTAGTGCTGATTAAAAGGATCCCCACCATCACGGCCTGCACCTAAGGGTTTGAGCTTCCACTCTTTTTAAAAAAGGAAGTTTCAAAGTACGTGGAATTCTGGTATCGACCCAAATTAAAAGCTTGGGTAGCGGAGAAGCCCAGGGCTCCCAAACCTGAGTCACAAGCCTGTTCCCATCACCAGGGACCACCAGTGACACCCCAGTTCCACCACACACAAAGAATCACCACCTCTGCCTCACCCTCTACCTATGGGAAAAAATACATTTTATTATTTTTTCAGATGTGTTACTTACTTTGTCCAAAAGTTGAAGTTGTCCCAAAGCCAGTGCTGCCTCCAAACGGAGTTCCAAAGGATTTGTTAAACATTTTCAGGATGTATCAAGTTCTTCTCCCCCTAAACCTGGAAAGAAGAATTCGGCTTTTATTTAGAGCTTATCCCGAAAACTCATTTCTCATCTTCCTCACTGCTGACATAAGCAATCGAATTTGAGTACTTAATAAAACACGTGACAGCATGTTTAAGTCACACTAAGGAATTTAAAACAGTCAGAACCCTGGAAGGGGCAAGAACACTAATAGTTCCGTGACATCACAAGCGAGCTGCCTTTACCCTTAATCCTGGCTGGATTTTCTGTACTTCTTACAGAAAAAACCCAAGAAATGGAACTACTCCCCTGATCCATGCGTTCTCAAACCCCTCTCCCGCATCCAACACCGACAGCACGTCCCGCATCTCCTCCTACTCCGTTTCATCCACAACGGGCAACGCAAACTCATTTTTGCTCAGTTTTGCTCAATCAACACCCTGAGAGACCACCCCACCAAGCACTGCCCCAGGAACAGGCGCAGGGACCCGCACTGTGCTGCAGCTGCTTCTGCGACACTCCCAGGACCTTCCCTGACCGATTTTTCCATTAAACCTTATTTGCCGACTGCTTCAAACAAGACACCAACTGGAAATGCACCGCACGAGAATCACAGGAATACACCTTCCCCCTGCTTCCCGTTTACTGCTCATGCACCAGGATTTTCCTACCTTTCTAAAAGTTGTTGGTTCTAAATCATTCAGTGAAGTTTTACCCCATTTAGGGGCCCAATTTCCCTTTACAACACTCGCTGGTTCATTTACAGATACATTTAGCAAGGCTGCCTCACTCCGATCACTTCTCCAAGCGCAAACACAACATCCCAGTCCTTCTTTTTCAACAAAACCAAGCTAAAATAAAATCACAGCAGATCCGTAGCCAGAGAAATTCCTCCTCTTTCCCTGTATCGGGGCTGACAGGCCTCCGCTCCACCATTGAAAATGCCAATATTACCCAGAAATCCCCCTCA
>JAHSPS010052524.1:0-11187 GCA_033628365.1 Calidris temminckii | reverse complement strand
CAGAGACCATGGTGGTTTCTGCAGCAGGCTGTGGCAGTCCCCACGAGGGATGTTCCCAGAGCAAACTCTGCAGGGAGCGCCCCACAGATCCACCCCAGACCTGGATGGGAGCTCGGCAGAGACACCCTGATGGAGCCGGTGGGTGCTTGATCTGAGCCCATCTCTGTGGAGGAACTGGAAGTGGCTGGAGGAGTGGGGATGCCAAACACATTCCTGGCTGCTGGCAGGGGCAAAAATGGCTGGATTTGATGGCTTTGATGTCAGAACCACAGAGCAGGAGTTCCCAAATAGCTACGGCTCATCTTCCTAGATATTAGGAAGAAATTTTTCACTATGAGGGTGGTGAGACCCTGGGCCAGGTTGCCCAGAGGAGCTGTGGCTGCCCCGTTCCTGGAAGCATTCAAGGCCAGGTTGGAAGGAGCTTTAAGGAACCTGGTCTAGTGGGAGGCAAGGGGGTTGGAACTAGATGGTCTTTAAGGTTTCTTCCAAGAAAAACCACTCTGTGATTCTATGATTCCTTGGCAGGACTAGTCCAGGAGGGTCAACTGATCAACATGGGGGTGTGTAGAACGCTTTGGGGCAGAAATCAATAGCTGTCTGCTTAGTGACTAGCATGCGGTCATTAATCAATCAACATGAGAAAATCAAAGGGTGTTTAGAAAAGAGCTGCGACACTGCGCAGAAGTGAACCAGGCCAAGCCAGAGCAGGGTCTGTCTTTTCTTCTCCCAAAATGGCACACTCCCTGCGGTAGCAGAGCTGTGTGCCAGCAGGAGGACAAGAGAGATGCACGCTACCAGGAGCCTCTGCACTTCTGGAGCTACCCCAGGCCGGTTTCATGGATGTTTTGAGGGACAAGGCTCTCCAGGGGCAGTGCAGATGCACTTTGGGCTGTCCACTTATGAAGTTAAGAGCCTAACTCAGAGGGACTCCTCCACCCCCTGGTTTGCCTGTGGGGCTCTGACTCACAGAGGCCAACCTCATGATCTGCAGCTTGCCTTGCTGTGGCAGGCACTTGATTTGGTCATTTCTTCCCACCGGTGGCCAGAGTCTCAGGTGCTGATCCACGCTCAGTTCCTTCCAGCACCACCTCACTGACCCCTCTCTTGTCAGCAGAGTCCACCAAAGCTCACAGCAGAGGAGAGGAGAACATGGTCATCTAGCAAGGAGACCAGGCAGTGCTTCTTGGAGCAGCACAGGGAAGGAGGAAGCAAACCAGTCACCGCCTGGAAGTGGCTCACCTTCGCTGGGACAAGTGGTGCCACCAAAGTAGGGCTGCTGGGCTCCCCGGGGCCGCGGCGGCACGGAGACTTTCTCGGCGTGCTGCACAGAACAGGGCGTATCGTCTAATTATATCGGCTCTGTCCCACAAAGAGGAGCTGGGAGATGGGGTGCCCTATTTACACAGCCCTCCTCCGGTCCCCGGCAGCCGCAGCACCGGTGCCAGCCCACCCCTTGCCCGGGAACTGCGATGGCCCCGCGTCCTTCAGCCGAATGGGCTGGAGGAGGGGAGCAGCGGCTCCCCACTGCCTGCACCCCCACAGCCTGGCACAGCCGCTCCCAGGCTGGGGGTTTGCTTCTGGGGAGGGGGGGAAGATGGTTGCGTGGGTTTGGGTCAGTGTCTGATGGGTCAGTGGCCTCTCTCCATCCCATCCTCCAGCCCCTGAACTGGCCAATGCCGGGCTGCGAGCGATCTCACACTGCTACCAAGGTCTGAGCAGCAGATCAGGCACCCTGGGGGAAGAAGCTGGCCCTGGGGGAAGAAGTCCAGCAGTGCAATCCTGTGAGGGTGCTGGAGCTTGTGGCCAGGACACAGTGTGTCCTCACTATGCCACCTTGCACCTGCACCCATGCCAGGAGCCATGAAGGTGTTTGCAGCAAAGGGTCAGGACAAGAGGAAATGGGCACCAACTTGAACATAAGAAGTTCCACCTAAACATGAGGAGGAACTTCTTTCCTGTGAGGGTGGCAGAGCCCTGGAAGAGGCTGCCCAGAGAGGTGGTGGAGTCTCCTTCTCTGGAGACATTCAAACCCACCTGGACACGTTCCTGTGGGACCTGCTCTGGGTGACCCTGCTTTTGCAGGGGGGGTTTAACTAGATGCACACGGGGAAGGGGGTGCCAAGGGGCTGGTGGATCCCATCTGAAGTCATAGAATCATAGAACAATGTGGGCTGGAAGGGACCTTAAAGCCCCCCTCAGTGCTACCCACTGCCCTGGGCAGGGACACCTCCCACCACACCAGGTTGCTCCAAGCTCCATCCAACCTGGCCTTGGACCCCTCCAGGGATGGGGCAGCCACAGCTTCTCTGGGCAACCTGGGCCAGGCTCTCACCACCCTCACACCAAACAAGTTCTTCCCCACATCTCAGCTCCATCTCCCCTCTTTCAGTGTCAAACCCTTCCCCCTCCTCCTAGGGCTCCCCTCCCTGATCCAGAGTCCCTCCCCATCTCTCCTGGAGCCCCTTGAGGGACTGGAAGGGGCTCTAAGGTCTCCCTGGAGCCTTCTCTTCTCCAGGCTGAACCCCTTCAACTCTCTCAGCGTCTCTGAGAGATGCTCCCAGCAGAAGGGCTCCAGCCCTCCCAGCATCTCTGTGGCTTGCACTGGATCTACCCAAACAGCATGGCCTTTGCTGGATCCATGTCCTCCCTGTGCTGAGGACTCCAGAGCTGGACACAGCACTCCAGGTGGGGTCTCACCAGAGCGGAGCAGAGGAGTAGAATCCCCTCCCTCGCCCTGCTGGCCACACTGCTCTTGATCCAGCCCAAGTCCTCTGGGTTCATCTCCCAGAAACTTCACTGTGCTCTGGAGGTCCTGGGCACAATCCTTTTTCTCCTCATTTGGGACCTCTGGATGCTCCGGACAGTCAACAACCTGCCCAAACAGTGCCGGAGACTCGGCCCCTCTGTGTACGTTTGGAGATGTCCCTTTGACCTTGCCAGGAGCTGGTCTGTGGGGGGGACCTTCCCTCACCCCTCGCCCCTTGCCCTGTGCATCCCCTCCCAGCCATGGCATTGGAGCCACTTCTGTTGTGCTGCTGGTGGCAGGGGTGATGCACAGCCCAGCTCTGGTGGGGCTGGTGGGAGAGGACTCCCTTCCAGCCTTGTCTCAGGGAAGCCCAAAGGCTGGGGAATGGCTGGGGGTTGCCCGGCCCCTGCCACCAGCCCGGTGGAGGGTTGGGGGCCGGGAGTGGATTGGGAAACGCTCCTCACCTGACGTTATTTTGGTTGCTAGGTGATTAAATCATCCATCTGCTTATGACAGCACGGGAGAGCAGTGAGTCAGTCCCCTTCGTACGAGACAACAAAGGGTTTATCAACTCCAGCCCACCTCCAGCCTGTCCCCAGCTCCATCCCTGCCTGCAGGACACCGGGACGGCAGAGCCTGCCGTATGCAGGGGGAGCAGGGCTCCCACCCAGCGAGCACCCCAGCACCCTGGGGCAGGGCTCCCATGGGGCTGTGGGCATCTTCCAGCGTCTCTCTGGTCAATGGGACCTCCCTGTGGCATCCTGGAGAGCACAGCCGGGCTGCATCTTCCCTCACCACCTTGCAGGAGGGGTTTGCTTATTGGATCTAGGAGCATGTTTTAGGGTTCGGATGACCCCCAGTAGAAGCAAAGGGAGGTTTGCTGTTAGCCCCCCCCACCCAGGACAGCCCAGCACCCCCTGCATGGCCACCTGAGCACCTTCCACAGGCTGGGGGACACCACACACGTGGAGAGGAGCCCAGGGAAAGCCAGCAGCCTCCTCGGGAAGAGCAAGGCAGAAAGGCAACAGTTTGGGAGAAAATAACATTTTCATAAAGTGTTTGAAGGCTTTTGGAGGAGGAAAGTGGGAAGGAAGAGAAAGAAGAGCCTCTGTGCGTGTGTGTATGTGTGCATATGTGAAAGAGCGACAACAGGAGCCTCCCTCCCCGCCGAGAAGAAATAATCTCAGTTTCTCAGGTTTCGGAGAGTGTTGAGACACTGGAAAATTAAAGCAATGCCCACAAAACGGGTTTGGAAAGTCCAGTTTTCATTAGTGAGGCTCTGAACCACGTGTAGCTGCCACACAGACCCTTCTGCTGCCAACCGGCCCGTGCTGAGCCGAGGGACCACCTTCTGGGCAAGGGGCTGGAGGCTGCCCAGGACCCGCATCCCCTGCCCGCACACAGCTCCCGGGGTCTGAAGCCCACCAGGGCCAGTGGAAATCTCCTGCGAGATGCACAGGCCTTTGTGGGAGCTTCAGTGGCCACATGGAGCTTTGCTGTAAGGACGGAGCTGGGAGGCCACCGCGGGGGCTGCCCACCCCCTGCCCACGAGAGCCCTGAAGGAGAAGCCCTGCAGGAGGGTGAGGAGCAACACGCAGGGCAGAAATGGGGCAAAACCATAGCAGAGCAGCTGGGACCTGCCCAAAACTGACTCGGCCACCTCCTGCCACCGCTGGGGGTCAAGTGCAAAGCACTCGCTGCCCATCACGTCCCTCCCGCCCCACACCCCCTCTGCCAGAGGCTCAGCCAGCAACCAGGCAACCACAGCAGCATCCCAAACCCAGCGTCCAGCATCCCAAACCCAGCACCTTGCATCCCACACCTAGCGCCCTGCATCCCAAACCCAGCGCCCAGCATCCCAAACCCAGCACCTTGCATCCCAAACCCAGCACCTTGCATCCCAAACCCAGCACCCTGCATCCCAAACCCAGTGCCCAGCATCCCAAACCCAGTGCCCAGCATCCCTAACACAGCATCCAGCATCCCAAAGCCCGGGAGCTGGGCTGGTGGCCTCGCCACCGCTCTCCACAGTCCTCCCGGGTCCCCCGGGAGCTATCACAACTTCTTAGTGAGAAGAGACTCATTAATGTAGTGGAAAAGGAGGAGGAGGAGCGAGCTGAATGGTCTGTCCTAAGGGACAGCACAGCAAGAAGGAGGAGGAGAGCGCTCAGCATTGATCTCAGGATAGACAGCCACCAGAGGGAGAGGAACGACTGTCCGGAAAATAACTGGGGGTGGGAAGGACGAGGGGTCCGGCTGGCTGGGCAGCGTGCCCGGCGGGGCTGCCAGCAACAATGGAAGCCAAAAAGGTGTGGGCAGGAGGGGAGCGGGGCAGGGATGCTGCCCCCAGAGCCTCACAGTGCCCCATCCACAACAACGACCATCAAAAGGTGGAGGAGGCACAGGGAGGCCTGCAGAGCTACAGGCAGGAGGGCTGGGTGCTGAGAGACACCCATGGCATCACAGGAGAAGCCTTCCCAAGGTCATTCCCTCCATCAGCACTCCCTGCCCTGGAGCTCGGGTCTCTCCATCCCACAGGGTCCCGTCACTTTGCTCCCCAGGGCGACGGTGAGCCTGCAGCTCGCCAGCAGGGAAGAGGACAGGCTGAGCTGTGTGGGAAGGACATTTTCCCTTAGTACATCACTTCCCAGTTTTCAAGTTCTCTCTGCAAGGGTCTGGCTGTGGTGCTTGTGGGCAGCACAGCACAGGGACTGGGGTCGGTGGGCACTGGGCTCCTCCTGGTCACCGGCCTTTGGCCACCAGTCCTTCCCCTGGGGCAGAGGGCATGGGGGCCCCAAAAACGGGTCTGTCTGCATCACCTGGAAGCTGCCAGGGAACTGTAGGAGCGGGAGGTGTCCCTGCCCAGCTCGCAGCTCCAGGCAGAGGAGTGGAGACATCAGGGTGGCAGGGGCAGGAGCTGCACAGTCAGCAGCTCCACGGCAGCAGCTCCTCCAGCTCCGAAGCCCCACATTGTTCCTTGGGTCCCCAGCAGCAACTGCTTCCAAACCTGGGGAGCCCTGGTCTGCAGCAGCCTCCCACCCCCATGTCACAGGGGGGTCTTGGCTCATGACCTTGGCCCCGACTGCTCCTGTGCCGGGCAGTGGGAGGGCTGCTCTCCTCTGCTCATGCCCTCAAGGCTCAAACCCCATGGACAGACCCATCTGATATGCTGGGGCCAGGACTCCCACACATGCCCAGCCCCAGGAAATGACTGAGAAGCTCACAGGAGGTTGGTTGCCCCTGTTTCTGCCCAGCTCTGCTGCCCCACATCCCATCGTGGAGGGCTCACACACCTTCAGTGAACACCCCTCTCCTGGGGGAGAGGACAGCAACCACCGTGCTGTGGTGGGTCTATCCATTTGTCCGCCTCCAGCCTCCGGGAGAGCCAGCACGCTGCCTGGAAAGCACAACCCAAACCTACACCTGGCATGAGAGTGGTCTGCCCACCCCAGAGACTTTTACCCACAGCAAGCAGGGACTAGACGGGGAATCACACCAGTGTCTATGAACTGACAGGCTGAGAAATCCTTTGCGCTTCAGCCAGCCGAAACGCTTCCTCCAGACATCGCTAAAAGGATTCACTGGTCTTTGACCTCTTCTCCAGCCAGCAGCAGTGCCCAACTGAGACAGAAGTAGGGTGGGTTATTTAGAAACTGCCAAACTGACCCTTTCTGATCGTTCAGAAAATTGCCTTGCTGTACAGAACGTGGAAATCACCGGAAGAGGGACCTTGTCCCTTAAACTCCGTCTGCTCAGTCCCAACACCAGCCCCACGTCCCAGTTGCCCCAGCAGATCTGCCCCGGGAGGAGGGTCCCCGGGGTCTGGGCTGCTCCTGCAGAGCTTGGTGTTCCCCGGGGTCTCCTTGGGGGGTGAAGAAAGGCACCACCACCCCCGCCGTTCAGGTGCAGCCGGGTGTGGGTGCAAGGCAGCAGGTCCCAGTGGGCAGGGGTGATGAGCACCAGGCTGAGGTGCCCAACTCAAGGACTTGCCCAAGCCCACCAAAGCCCCAGCCGAGCCCCCAGAGCAGCCATCCCCTCGCACCTCTCCTCCGTGGGAAAGATTAGTCGGCCGAGGGAGAGTCAACTTCATCCCCGCAGCAAGGAAACTGTGCCATTGAAATCCTCTCTCCTATGACACACACGGAGCCTATTTCAGTAATAGTTTGGCAGGGGAATAACATCACGGAGCCTATAAATACCTCCTGGGGTGCTGCTCTGCTGATGGAGCGGTAGGACATGGCCCTTGCCCACCCCGGTGCCGGCCCCAGCAGCCTCCCCAGGGAAAGCAGGGCCATCACCGTCCCTGGAGCCAGGAGCTGCCTGACCCTGCCGTGAGGGTGAAGGACAGAAGGACACATTATGGCAGGGCTGTGCCAGGGCAGCCCCAGAGGAGAGCGAGGGGCTGGGAGAGAACCACGGCCGATGGGAAGTGGGCAAGAGCTGTGCAAGCCCTGGAGACGCCGGAGGGGACGGAGCTGAGCCGAGGGAGGAGGGAGGTAGGAAGATGGTGGAAAGCATCCAGAGGGCGTTTCCAAAGCAAACTGCGAGGCTCCCTGTGGCTGCAGCCGAGCACCTGGGTCTGACCCAAACCAGCCCCCCCCACCCCGGCTCTGTCCTCCTCATGGGCACCCCAGGCACAGAGGGGTGTCTCACACGAGGCGAGGCGGTACCTGAGGTACCTCAGGGCACAAGCAGATGTCCTGAAACATCCCAGGGACATCCACCTCATGTTCTTCCCAGCCCACGTGGCACGGAGAGAAGCCGCTCCCTGCAGAGCCCTGGCCATCAGCTGGGCCATCCTGGGCACCGAAGGTGAGAAATCAATGACCCACCTCCAGCGCCTGCTCCTCTACCAAACCGCTGAGACAATGTGGGTGACGAAAACACCCTGCCACATCTGAGAGGGACGGCAAATGGAGGGGGAGAGGTGGGGAGAGGGTCCCAGCAGCCCCGCCATGGCAGCACTGTGCGGCGAGGGGAATGGCTGGTGCTGCCACGCGTTTGTCATCTTCCAAGGGAAAGCGTGTGGGTGGCCCCTGTCCTGCAAAGACACATTGAGACAAACAGCTGAGGGATTTGGGTATTAAATACTCCATGTAAGGGGACTTCCATGACAGTTGTCATGGGTCTCATACTGCTCCTCCTGAGCCAGTGCCGAGTACTGCTGCCACTCCTGCCTTGTACGTATTTTATGCACGCACCTCCTACCTTCCCCGCTCACAGGCCAGACCTCTGCCCACCTCCAAGTGTCAACACCCTTCTTCAAAGCTCCTGGGTCCCTCCTGCGGAGATTGTTCCTCCAAGTCCTCACCAACCGGTCTATGGGCAGCACGGGAGATAAAAGGGCCCACCAGACCCAAAAGCAGTTGCTGGGGGCCTCAAGGTGACAGTCACCAAGGGATGTGCAGAAGGGTCCACGCTCCCAAGGGAATGCAGGAGCCAGACCCAGGGGACATCTAACCATCCTGCAGCCGGCAGAGTGTGGGTTGGTGGCTGCTCATCATACACACCCCCCAGCCCAGCCCCAGAGGGCATAAAGCCACCAAAATCACCATAACAGCCCTGGAAATTGTACGGCGCTTCCTTCGAGCAGCTGGAAAGCTTTGCAAAGAGCTGCTGTGAGCCAGGCCTCCTTCAGGGAAAGCTCTCAGGGAAGGTAATTGTCCTGACAGTCCATGGTCCAAACCCACCGGGCAGCCATTAGGGCTGGGAAAGGCTGACAGCCATGAGAGCAGAACCAGAGCTGGCTCGTTAGGGTCCAGCCTGATGGGACCGTTCCCTGTGGGATGTCTCTGCAAGCAAGAAGGGGCTCAGGACTCCCGTTCTCTTGCAGACGTAAAACCACAAGGAGCCCACTGCAAACCCTGCTAATATCTGCATGGTTCTTGTAGCCACAGACACTACCCAGCGAGTCCAGCTCCCAAGCACGATGTGCAAGCAGATACACAGTGGGAAATACAGAGATCTTCTGCAAAGCATCGTCATTTTTGTGCCGCAGACAGCAGGACACACCAAGTCCAAGCTGGTGGTGCACATCTCGGGGAGCGTTTTTGACAAAGCTTTGCTGTCACGTAGCCAGCTCTGGGCAAGACACAGCACCTCAAACCTCATGCCGAGGGCTTCCCTCGCAGCCCCAAGCAGAGGAGCTGAATCTTCTCTTCCGTTTATTCTGCATAAACCTAAAACCACCCCCCCTGCCCAAAATGAAGAATAATCAAGCAGACTCCCTGCTCAAAACAACCCAGAGAGGTGGTGGGGTCTCCTTCTCTGGAGACATTCAAACCCACCTGGACACGTTCCTGTGGGACCTGCTCTGGGTGGCCCTGCTCTGGCAGGGGGTTGGACTGAGTGATCTCCAGAGGTCCCTTCCAGCCCCATAGCGTTCTGTGATTCTGACCCCCCCAGATCACCCCAGCTATGACAGCCACCCGCCTGCAGCCCCTTTGCTTTCAGTAAGGGCGACCAGAGCCCTCTCCTCACACGTGGCCTCCTCGTGGGGAGGGTGGGTCATGCCTCAGCCTGACCTGGAGAGACTCAGCTCACCTCACCGTGGTCCAGGAGACTAAAAAGGCCACCCAGTGCTGCAGACTGGCAGCGAGGGGCTGCCGGCAGCCCCCAGCCCCAGACACGGGTGACCAGAGCCCTTGGCCAGCTGCGGCTCCAGCCCTGGCTGCGACGGGTCTGGGATGGAAGACGGTGAGAAGAAGAACCACACTGAGCTCCGAGCTCGAAATCAGCTCTTTGAACCCCGTCCAAAAGCAAATGGGAAACCAGCACAGCTCCTGGCAGCCAGGTGCCACCTCGCCTGTGGTTGAGGCCGCCAAGCACAAGCCGACGGCTCCGGCCTGAGCCACAGGCGGCGACACCGGGGACGCAGGTGGCTGCCGTGGCATGGGGGGTCCTCGCAGGGACGCCGCCTCGCAGGTTGGCTCCCCTCCTCTGCGGATGGCGAAGGGATGATGCGGGCACGGAGGAAAGCAGGCTGCCATCTGGATCCAGGACTATTCATCTCCGACGCCGGCAGCAGCGGCTCAGCGCTCGGGAGCAGCCTGGCTGTGGCCCGGTGAGAGGGGACACGGCGCGTTGGTCTCTGGCCGCGCTGCGGGTACCAGCCTGAAAATAAAGCCTCATTTTTCATGCAAAGATGCACAATGGTTAACGGGAGAAAAGCTTGCCTGGGAGGCATGCAGGTATCAAACCAATTTCAAAACAGGTCTCCAATTACTACCCGTGTTTATTCGATTCACTTTTTTTTTTTTCCTGGCTCTCCAGATGTCTGTGGTCCGAGGGTGAAACCCAGCCCGGCGCCGCCGGAGGGTGTGAGAAGGTGCAGAAGTCTCTGGCTGCGGAGTGGCACGTTTCCCCCGAGCTGCTCCGTTCCTTCCCCGCTTGCAGCCGTGCCTCACGCTGTACCGGTACGTCATGTACACCGCCAGGAGCCGAGCTGCTGCCGAGCCCAGGGCTGGGCTCGCACACACCAGCTGCAGAGCCCGCATTTGGAAGAGCCCCATTTTTCTGCCGGCGCTAAGAGGCAGCCCCGTGGCTGAGGAGCAGGAGCGGCGGCTCCGACCGGGCGTTGGGTTCCTGCGAGAAGCCTGCGGGCTGGCTCTGCTTTGTGCTTCCTCGGAGGAGAAGCAGTCGGAGGCGGATTCGGGAGGCTCTGAGAGTCCATTTTGCAGGAAGCCCTCGGAGATGCCCAGGTCCTGTGAGCTGCATCGGCAGGGACATCTCTGCCCACGGTGCGGCAGGTGCCAGCCCCACACCGGGGTGGTGGCACGGTGGCGGGAAGGTGACCGGGGCTCACATCCTCAAAGGCACATTGGTGCCAAACTCCAAAGGAAATGATGGCAACAAGGCTCTAAACCCTGCTCCTGCCTGGGCCTCATCCTGGACCCGGGCTTCCTAACTGCGTCATGGCAAAGGCCCGCAGGAGAGTTTGTTCCCTGGCATCTCTCTCCTGGAGGGGGACTAGCCTGTGGGGGGACACTTGTGAGGGCAGATCCGTGCCATTGCTGCAGCCGGAGGGACACGCGGGGAGCGTCCGCAGGGGCACAGAGGGCACTGCCCGGCACTGCCAGCTCCATTTCCCCGCAGCCCCTCTGGCTCACTGGGAGCCGGTGTGAAGCAGGAGCACCTTTGAGTGGGCAAAACCCAGTGGGCAGCAGGGGGTGAGGTTCAGGCTGGCCACCCTGCCTCCGCCGGCAGCTTTGCTGGTGGGCACTGCCCGGCACACGCACAGCACAGCACCCCGGTGCCCGTCCCCGGGAGAGGAGAGGGGGACATTCGGGGCGCGAGGGAAGGGAGGGGAGGGACACGCACAGAGAGACACAGTCCGGGGGCACGCTCGGTGTGACGGGGGGGACAAAGACGCTCACAAGATATGCCAGGAGCCAGCCTGGCACTGCCATGGGACACTGTCCCCCTGCCCTCGGAGGAAGAGG
>JAHSPS010052502.1:0-21021 GCA_033628365.1 Calidris temminckii | reverse complement strand
AGATACTTACAGGCATTGATAAGGTCTCCCCTCAGCCTTCTCTTCTCACGACTAAAGTCCCAGCTCTCTCAGTCTTTCTTCATAAGGGAGATGCTCCAATCCTTGAATCATCTTCGTCGCCCTTCGCTGGACTCTTTCCAGTAGCTCCTTGTCCCTCCTGAACTGGGGAGCCCAGAACTGGACGCAGTATTCCAGTTGTGGCCTCACCAGTGCAGAGTAGAGGGGGAGAATGACTTCCCTTGACCTACTAGTCACGCTCTTCCCTATGCAGCCCAGGATTCCATTGGCCTTCCTGGCCACAAGAGCACACTGCTTGCTCATTGTCATTTTGCTGTCTACCAGGACCCCCAGACAAGTTCTTCAGAACTTGTCTTGATCCAAGCCTAACCTGTATTGGTGCCTGGGGTTCTTCTTCCCCAGGTGCAGGACCCTACACTTTTCCCTGTTGAACCTCATGAGGTTCTTCCTTGCCAAGCTCTCCAGCCTGTCCAGGTCTTGCTGGATGGCAGCACGGCCCTCCGGGGTTTCAGCCACCCCTCCCAGTTTGGTATCATCAGCAAACTTGCTGAGGATACACTCTGTCCCCTCTTCCAGGTCACTGATGAATATGTTGAACAGGACTGGACCAAGTATTGACCCCTGGGGGACACCACTGGTTACAGGTCTCCAGCTTGAACCTGCTCCATTAATCATTACCCTTTGGGTCCTGTCACACAGCCAGATCTCAATCCACCTCACTGTCCCCTCATCCAGCCCACATTTCCTCAGTTTCCCAATGAGGATGTTTTGGGAGACAGTGTCAAAAGCCTTGCTGAAGTCAAGGTAGATGACATCTGCTGCCCTCCCCTCATCCAACCAACCAGTTATAGCATCATAGAAGGCTATCAGATTGGTCAAACATGATTTACCCTTGGTAAACCCATGTTGCCCACTTCCAATAACCCCCCGTTCTTCAACTTGTTTGGAGATTATGTCTAGAATGAGTCTCTCCATTACCTTTCCAGGGATGGAGGTGAGACTAACTGGTCTGTAGTTCCCAGGGTCCTCCTTCTTGCTCTTTTTGAAGATTGGAGTGATGTTGGCCTTCCTCCAGTCTTCAGGCACCTCTCCTGTTCTCCATGATTTTTCAAAGATGATAGAGTGGCCCAGCGATAACATCTGCCAGCTCTCTCAGCACTCGCAGGTGCATCCCATCAGGGCCCATGGACTTATGCATGTCCAGTTTGGCCAAGTGCTCCCGAACCCAGTCCTCTTCTACTGGAGGAAAAACTTCCTCTCTCCATACCCTCCCCCTGGCCTCCATGGCCAGAGATTCATGAGGGGCAGCCTTAGCAGTGAAGAATGAAGAAAAGAAGGCATTCAGCAACTCTGCCTTCTCCGTGTCTTCCACCACTAGGGTGCCCACCTCATTCATCAGTGGGCCCACGTTTTCCCTAATCTTCCTTTTACTGTTTACATACCGAAAAAAACCCTTTTTGTTATTCTTAACTGTAGTGGCCAAGATGAGCTCAGCTTGAGCCTTGGCCCTTCTAATTTTCCCCCTGCATATCTTCACTGCTTCCTGGTATTTCTCCTTGCCTACCAGGCCCCTTTTCCAAAGGTCATAAACCTTTTTTTTCTTGAGCTCCACCCAAAGCTCTTTATTTAGCCAGGCTGGTCTTCTTCCCTTCCTGCTTGTTTTTTGGGACTTGGGTATGGCGCTTTCCTGCGCTTTGAGGAGTGCCTCCTTGAAGTATGATCAGCCTTCCTGGGCACCTTTGCCCTTAAGGACTGTCTCCCAAGGGACACTTTCAATCATGCTCCTGAAGAGGCCAAAGTCTGCCCTTCGGAAGTCCAAGGTGGCAGTTCTGCTGGCCCCCCGCCTTGCTTCAGGAAGAATTGAGAATTTTATCATTTCATGATCACTCTGTCCAAGGTGACCTCCAACGTCTACATCCCCCACAAGACCTTCTGAGTTAACTATCAGCAGGTCCAGTAGGGCACCTTCTTTAGTCAGTTCCCTCACCAGCTGCGTTAGGAAGTTGTCTTCCATGCACTCCAGGAATCTCCTGGACTGTTGCCTCTCTGCTGTGTTATATTTCCAGCAGATATCTGGGAAGTTGAAGTCCCCCATGAGTACAAGGAAGAGTGATCATGAGGCCTCTGCCAGCTGCTTATAGAATATTTCATCAGTCTTTATATCCTGGTTTGGGGGTCTATAACAAACTCCCACCATGACATCTGCCTTATTGGTCTTCCCCTTGATTCTTATCCATAGACCCTCAACACTGTCGTCATGCATATTGCCAAGTTCTAGGCATACAATACTGTTCTTAACATAAAGGGCCACCCCACCACCTCTTTTTCCTTGCCTGTCCCTTCTGAAAAGTTGGTAGCCATCAATCACAGCACTCCAGTTGTGTGAGTCCTCCCACCACGTTTCTGTGATGGCAACTAGATCATAGTTTTCTTGCTGTACGATGGCCTCCAGCTCCTCCTGTTTGTTGCCCATGCTGCGTGCATTCATGTAGATGCACTTCAGCTGGGCTAACCATCCCACTATATTTCTGGGAGGGCAAGCATTAATTCCCACCTGTCCATGTGCAGACATTACTGCAGTGACCATCTTATTGTTACTCCTCATGTCTTCACTGCTACATGTGTCTTTCTCTCCCACATCAACTGCTGCAACAGGCTACAAGGCCTTACTTGCACCTTTACCAACTAGCACTGGCTCACTACTCCTGGGCACTTTAGTAGCCCTGGTTCCAACCCCGTTCCCCTTCAAATCTAGTTTAAAGCTCTCTCAATGAGCCCTGCTAATTCTTGTCCCAGTATCCTCTTTCCCCTTTGGGTTAGGTTTCCCCCACCTGCTGCCAGTATCCCTGGTGACTTGTAGATCAGCCCATGATTAAAGAATCCAAAGTCCTGCCTTTTACACCAGTCTTTTAGCCATGAGTTGATCTGTTGATTCTTCTTAATTATCCCTTCATCCATCCCTGTGACTGGTGGCACAGAAGAGAACACCACTTGTGCTCCTGATCCCTTGACCAGTTGTCCCAACTCTCTGAAGTCCCTTTTCATTGCCTTTAGGCTTCTGTTAGCTACCTCATCATTACCCGCTTGAAATATCAGTAGTGGGTAACAATCTGAGGGCTGAACCAGGGAGTGAATTTTCCTCTGGATGTCCTTAATCCTGGCCCCAGGGAGGCAGGTGACTTCCTTGTGGGATGGGTCTGGTCTACATATTGGGCCCTCTGTTCCACTCAGAAGGGAGTGGACACCTCGTTACAAAACAAGCAATTATTTATAATACAAATCATACATATGCAAGACTATAGGATGAACTATTACAATTAGTTCTAGGAATAGGCAGGATTATTCTAATTGTTTCCAGGAACTCATTATAATAAGTCTCCTCCTCTAGGCCCATGGCACTGCCTCCTGGTGGTCTCCTTTGAGGGTCTCTGGGAGGAAGGCCCCGGGTCTTCTTCACGGTGAACCTTTTCCCTTTGATGACTTGCCTCATCTCCTGACAGCAGGGCTGGTTTGTACCCTTTGTTCTGCTAATTGCAGCCTCAAAGTTCCTGCTATCTCTGCAACAGACCGTAAAGTTCCTATTGGCATGCTAAGGATACATTGTTTCTTAAATCGGTGTAACTTCTCTATAACTCTACAATTAACCTCTTAATTCCTGGTTCTTGCTTCATGCTGAAAAACACTCCACACAGCCACTAATTCTTCTACTTGAGCACTGCCTTCTCCTTCAGTGACTATTTTCTGATCGTTTTTTATCTGTAATGCAACTGCATGGTGTTTCCAGGTCTTGCCTTCTTGCTTAGCAGAGGCGTCTATAAACCAGACATATTGCAACTGTTCTGAGAATGGGGGGGCTACCTGCAGAACAGGAGGGGGTGTATTGTCCTCCCGATCTGGGATTACTTCCTCTTGAATAACTAAATTCTTGGTAGCACCTTCTGACACCTTAAAAATGTCACAATAATGTTTTATTTGTGCATACCATTTCCATACCAAAGCTCTTTGTGCCACCCTGTGCGGGGTGTGTGTGTCTGTCTGTCTGTCTGTCTGTGTGTTCCAGCTAAAACAGCATTGATTACCTTAATAGGGCCTCTAAGCACTATCTGCTGTTGATGGATGGTGCACTCTGCTTCTCACAAGGCCAAGCTAACTACAAACAGTCCTTTTTTCCATGCTGTGTAATGTTTCTCAGCGTCCTTGAAGCTGTGGGAGTAAAACCCGATAGGACAAGGGGGGCCTTCAGGGTCTTTTTGCCAAAAGTGCATCAGCCATCCTGATTGAGCAAACCCTCACAAATTTGCACAGGGTCTGTAGGGTGTATAGGGCCAAGAGCCTGATGATTAGCTGCTTCAAAAGCTGCAAAGCTTCTCCATGAACAGGGGTCCAGTCCCAAGACATTCCTTTTCTCAGTAAATCATACAAAGGTCTGACAATGACAGAAAAGTCTGGGATGTTTTCTCCAAAACACAAGCAATCCTAACACATGCTGTAACTCTTGGTCTAGTGTGGTAAGGGTGTCTTTCAGAATGCATGTTGTGAGAAACACCAGCTCACACTTAGAATTTAAAGAGGACAAAGTCGCCGAAGCAAAGGTATAAAAAATGTATTGTATGAAACAGTGCTGAATCAGGTGCATCTCAAAGCAGAGGCACACCAGTCTTTTAGCTTTTAGATATTTTATACTTCTTATCCCAGCTGCCTGAGTTACTGTCTCTCTTCTCATTGGCTGAGAAGTTGGAGCTCACATTCTTCCCGACCGCCTGACCTATTACAGATCTAGTTTACACCTTTTTACCTTATAAGGCACACACACCTACTCTACGAAATCATTATCCCAAACACATCTTTGATTAGTTGATTACGCTATACTTTATTTCACAGTCTTTGCTATCATCTACTGTCCAGTGTTAGTAGTTACAAGCACCCTGGTGGTCGTTTACTTCATCCAGTTGTTGTATTCTCATCTTCATCAGTCACCGTCTAGATGACCTTCGTCCACTTATCAGTCTTCACAGTCCTTTGTCCACTTATCCGCCTGCTATCAGTCTGGCTCTCTTCACTTAGATAACTTCCAGTATTCCCCGGACAGCCCCAGGGCATTTCTAAGGATTAGCTGGGCACAATGGATGAGACTCCACTATCACCGAGCCTCCTCCTTCAATACAGACACACTAACAAAAAATATATCAATTAGCTGAAGCAAAACTCAGCCCATTTCTCACAATGTCATTCCTCCTTTCCACCAGATTCCCAAGAATTTAACCTCATTAGAGGAAGTCTGGACCTTTTCAGGTGGAATCTTTAATCCTAAACTCTCCAGATGGACAATAATGTTATTTTGTGGTTTTTGGACCTTTTCTATCTGATTTCCTCCTATTAGCACATCATCTATGTATTGGTAAATTCTGACGACTCCTTCTGGTGGGACTAGTTCTAATTCATTTGCTAAAGCATGGTGGGCTAATATGGGAGAATGCTTGTACCCTTGAGGAAGCCATGTGAAATTAAATTGCTGCCCTTCCCAGGTAAAAGCAAAATGATCTTGGGCCTTAGGTTGCAGAGAGACCATGAAAAACATATCCTTGACATCAGTAGTTGCCACAGTAGGGTGAGCTGGCTCCTGGATAGTAGCTATGAGATCAGCTATGTTTGGCACCACAGCTGTCAGTGGAACAATATTTGCATTCAATCTTCGATAATCTACAGTCAATCTCTATTTGCCATTCAGCTTTCGGACAGGCCATAGCAGGGAATTAAAAGGGGAGTGAGTAGGAACTACAACTCCTTGTTCCTTTAAGTCTTCTAACACTGGGGCTATTCCCTCCTGGGCCCCAAGAGGTAAAGAGTAGGGTTTTATGTCTGTTATTTTCAAAGGGGGAAGTAGTGGTGCAGTTTGTAAAAGTTGCACCTCTACGGGAGTGGCAGCAAAAAAGACCAGCTCCCTCCCTCTGTGTCTGTCCACTTTCTACCTTTCAAGACATCCAGGCCTAAGAGATTAAGCGGGAAGGGCCTGACAATCATTGATACTGGAATAGTTGTTTCGTCCCCCAGCAGCCACAAGTTCGCTGTGGCTAACGATTGTGCTTGTACACTGCTGAATGCATCAGCTACAAATAACCATCGCTTCAACACTACGCCACTACGGAATGCATCCTCAGTTTTTAAGGCTGAAATTTGAGCTCCAGTATCTATCAAAAGCATTATTTGGATTTGCTTAGGTCCTACAAAACAGGTAATTATAAGATCACCTCACTGATTCATAGTGAGCTGTCCCCCTCTCCCGCCCGCCCGATGTCGGGAAGTGAAGGAACTAGTTTCCCACCGGCACACTGGCATCGGCAAATTCACGACAGAAAGATCTAAAAGGGGAGGCTGTGGAGCAGTCAGGGTAGAATCACTTGTCCAGCCTGAAATTAAATTTTGGGGAAACACAGGTTTCTCCGACCACTCCTTAACCAGTTTTTCTAGCGTGTCAGTCGGTAACCAATCCATCAAGTCCCGGGGAATGCCTTTCCACCATCCCATAGTCAATAACGAATTTCGCCTGTTTGTTACCTCCCTCCCCCACACCCCCCCTCCCCTGGCGGCTTGGTGGGGGATTTTTTTTTCTCCTGGTCTCGCTGCAAGGGAGTTTTTAACTCCATCCGTCTTAACCCTTTCGAGTCTGGTTTGGCAGAGGGGGCACTAACAGGACCGTATTTTCACCCATAGTTAATTAATTCTTGGGCGACTTCTCCCCATGTCCATACCCTCCGGTTTGGATCTCTACGATTAGGGGATGCTCTTCCTTCACAGGCTGCAGCAACTCTCTCACCTTGGTGTGCTGCCCTGATAGTTCTTTGCAGCTGTATACCAATCGGTTTCAAAGATTCAGGAAGTTCCCTTATTAACAGAGTCATCCATTCGGTGTCTACTGGCAGCATCATGGGGGATTCTTTTCGGGGTCTAAGCTCACAGTTATACATCATTTGCAGGCAAGCCGCCTTTTGCACATTTTCCACTAACTGATCAACCAACCCAGTTATAGCAAGGGTATCTCCTCGTTCTAAAGGATTGAGACCTCCAGCCCAATAGGCTGCGCTCTGGGTTAGGGACCAAGGAGCACAGCGATTGCCAGTAGTTAAAAACACTCTGGGGCCCCAATACCCTTCAGCTTCCTTTTCACTTAACAGTATCTGATCTTCACCCAACAATGACATTCTCCACACATATTCTGTTTCTGACTCCCTAGGAGTATGGCTAAATTCTTTAGTTTAGCCAATTCTGTAGTGGTGTAAGGCACTTCCTTAATGGTAACTTATGGGGGAACATTTCGATCATCGTCAAACTCATATTCTGTTTTCATAAGAGGCCTGGCGAATGAGGAGGGGCTGCCACCTCATCCAATCTAGCTTTCACTTCGCCTAATTCTGTGCTAGAGTATAAGGGATTTTCTTCCCTTGGAGAGGACAGACAAGTATCTTGATCTCTGTTCCTGTCCGCAAGGAGTTGCTCTTTAAGGGTGGACTGCAAGCAACTTACTTGAGCTTGCTCTTGATCTAATTGCCCTTTTAACTCCTCCACTCGACCTTGTAAAGATTGTATGAGGGTCTGCAGAGACTGTATAATTTGGGACTCGGCACTGCATCACTGATTCCAAGCTTCTACGGCCGCAACTAGACTAGCACCCAGAATAGCACATATAATAGATTACCTTTTTCCGGACCAAAGTCTAGCATCCTTGTGTAAGGCACTGATTCAATCAGTGACACTGCAGATTATGCCAATTATCTTGTGCCCAATTGCTACCTGGTACTGAAGGGCATGCATTATGTTCCTCCAAAAAATTATACAACACATCTCGCCCCCAAGGGGGTGAAAGGTTCTCACTCATATTTTCTCAACAGAAGTCAAGCTAAAATCGGGATCTCAACTAAGATCAGGGGCAGTCACCTCAGGGAGGACGCATGTTGCATACTAACAGGAACACTAACAGTCAATAAACACAAATTCACAAATTCCAACACAAATTCCTATCCCCTTACATCCCTGTCCTGGGTTGAGAGACACAGGACTAACTTTTCTTCTAATGCTGGGGAAAATTGCACTTCTAGAAGACTCTAGTGTCTGAATTTGTGAAAATATTTACTTTATAGCCAGACAGGCTCTGTGGGATTCAAGGTCTTAGTGTTTTCGAGCCTTGCCAGGTGCAGGGACAAGGAGGAGCAAGGCCTGGGCATTTGACCCAGGCTGGCCAACAGGATTATTTCATACCATGAACGTCACATTCAATATAAATTAGAAAAGTTTGCTCTGTAGCTCTCTCTCCCTTGATGGCGGCGGGTCCAGACAACTCCTTGCCCCAGTGCCGAACCCATGAGGCCTTCCCTTCCTCCTGAAGCCGTTGCGCTCACAGTGTCCGACATTTGCTGTCCATTGCTGGGAGTGCACAGCTTCCTACTGATATAACTGGCTGAGTATAATTCTTGTATATCTTATATCAGTATCGGGATTAATACTGGTTCTTTAGTATTATTGTTAATTATTTAGTCTTAGTCTATTAAATCCGTTTATATTTCAACCCTTGTGTTTCCTTGTGATTCCCCTTTCCGGGTGGGGAAGGGTCATCGGGTGATAGAATAATTGTCTAAACGTCAATAGATTGTTATGGGTTTTCTCAAACCATAACAATCCCCAAGAGGCACACACGTATATTTACAAATACTTCAGCACTTCTCCAATACACACAGAAAAAAATAATAAAAACAGCATTCGCATGCCATGGAACCCTGACAACTACACCAGCAAGATGTTAGTTCCCGGTCAGATTGTTGGTCCGGGAGGGGTTCGTAATGATTCTGAGGGTGTGATTAAGACACAAACGAGGTCAAATGCCGTTTACTATAACTTTACTGTTATTACCTTAAAATAACGCTAGATGGAGATAGAACAAAGGCAGAGGTATAGGAAAGAAGGAAAGAGAACCAGTATTAAGGAGCGCAGCAAGAATAGGCACCACCAACAAGATGTTAGGTCCGCGCGACGTCTTGACGGTCCTCTGGAGTCAACAGCGTCCCGTTGATCCGTGATTCTCAGGTCTCTCAAGTCGTGACGATGGCGAGGGTCGACAGTGGTGAGGGTCCCATTTGCAGTGGGGGGCAACAGTAATTTATAGTCCCTGTCAACTTGTAGTTTGACCAATCAACATGACAGTTACCTGTGCTCATCCAATTATTGTCTGACATGGTCGCTGTGCGAGCCCCCCTTGCCTCTGCCTCCTGGGCAGTGCTGGGCCCTGCATGGCAGATGAGTTTCTTGGGGTAAACAAGATATAGTTGTTTTGAGATCCAAGGATGTACCTCCTTTGTTGTCATATCATGTACACAGGTACCAGATATCTTGCAGCAAGCGAGCTTTGAGACATCCTGTTTTTCTGTCAGGTTCTCACACACCTTCAACTAGATCAGGTTGCTCAGAGCCCCTTCCAACCTGTTCTTGAATGTCTCCAGGGATGGGGCATTTACCACCTCAATGGGCAACCTGTTCCAGTGATTCACCATCCTCACAATAAAACATTTCTTCCTTATATCTAGTCTAAATCTACCCTCTTTAAGTTTAAAACCATTACCCCTTGCCCTATCACAACAGGCTGTGCTAAAAAGTTTGTCCTCATCTTTCTTATAAGACCCCTTTAAGTACTGAAAGGTCTCCCTCAGAGCTTTCTCTTCTCCAGGATGAATAAACCCAACTCTCTCAGCCTGTCCTCATAGGAGAGGTGATACAGCCCTCTGATCATCTTTATGACCCTACTCTGGTTTGCTCCAACAGGCCTATGTATTTCCTGTGCTGAGGGCTCCAGAGCTGGACACATTACTCCAGGTGGGGTCTCACCAGAGCAGAATAGAGAGGCAGAATCACCTCCCTTGACCTGCTGGCCATGCTTCTTTTGATGCGGCCCAGGATATGGTTGGCTTTCTGGGCTGTGAGTGCACATTGCTGACTGACGTCAGCTGTAGAAACCCTTATTATTCTTTGCATACCTTGCCAAGTTCAGCTCCAGCTGTGCCTTGGCATTCCTGACCCTATCTCTACACAACCCATCCTTGCTTCCACTGTCTGTGCATCTTTTTCTTGCCCATTAGTTGGACCAGCAGGTCTCAACTCAGCCATGTCAGCCTCTTGTCTTCCTTTCCTGATTTCTTACACATGGGGATCTAGAGCTCTTGTGCTCTATGGAAAGCATCCTTAAAGATATGCCAGCTTTGTTCTGCTCCCTTGTCCCTTAGGGCAGTTTCCCAGGGAAAACTGTTGGAGGGACAACACAGCAGGGCATAAGCAATCCAGGAGGTTCCTGGAATGCATTGATAACTTCCTTCTCCAAGTGATAGAGGAGCCAACGAGAAGAGGTGCTATGCTGGACCTTGTTCTCACCAACAAGGAGAGGCTGGTGGGGAACGTGAAGCTCAAGGGCAGCCTTGGCTGCAGTGACCATGAGATGGTGGAGTTCAAGATCCTAAAGGCAGGGAGGAGGGTGTACAAGCAACTCACTACCCTGGACTTCAGGAGAGCAGACTCTGGCCCCTTTGGGGATCTGCTTGGCAGAGTACTCTGAGATAAAGCCCTGGAGGGAAGAGGGGCCCAAGAAAGCTGGCTAATATTCAAGGACCACCTCCTCCAAGCTCAGGACCGGCGCATTCCAACAAAGAGGAAGTCAGGCAAACATACCAGGAGGCCTGCACGGATAAACAAGGAGCTCTTGGACAATCTCAGTCTCAAAAAGGAAGCCTACAGAGGGTGGAAACAAGGACAGGTAGTCTGGGAGTAATACAGAGAAATTGTCAGAGCAGCCAGGGATCAGGTTAGAAAAGCTAAAGCCCAGATATAGAATTAAATCTGGCCAGGGGCATCAAGAGCAACAAGAAAAGCTTCTACAGGTACATCAGTGACAAAAGGAAGACTAGGGGAAATGTGGGCCCTTCTCTGGAAAGAAACAGGAGACCTGGTTACTCAGGATATGGAGAAGGCTGAGGTACTCAGCAACTTTTTTGCCTCAGTCTTTACTGGCAAGTGCTCTAGCCACAGCGCCCAAGTAACAGAAGGCAAAGGCAGTGTTGTGGTTTAGCCCCAGCTGGCAACACAGAACCACAGAGTCTTTCCCTCACTCCCTCCCTAGTGGCGGGATAGGGGGAGAATTGAAAGGCAAAATTTGTGAGTTGAGATAAAGGGAGTTTAACAGAACAGCAAGGCAAAGAGGAAAACAACAAAAATAATACTGATAGAGGAATATACAAAATGTGATTAATGTACGGCTGCTCACAAACTGGAAGCCAAAGCCCAACCTGCTCCCAATCGAAGACAACTGATTCCTCCTCCTGGTCAGCTCCCCCAGCTATGTACTGAGAATGGCATGCTCATGTGTTCATGGTGTGATCACAAATACCTCTTTAGTTAGTTTGGGTCATCTGGCTTTGTCCTGTCCCAGCTCCTTGTGAAAATTAACCCTATCCCCACTGGAACCAGTACACAGAGGTACTCAGTAATTGCAAGCTTTTCTGGGCCCAAATTTGAGACACTGGCATCTAATTTACAGAAGTGTTTTGCAAATCTGCAATAAACAAAAAAAGATTGTACACCAAAGCTCAGGACCTATAATCTTCACAATGGCATTCAAAATTAATGGATGTCTTTAATCTTTATATGCCTCAGCTCCTCATCTACAAAACAAAAATATCACTCTACTTTGCTGGAGTATTTCAAGAATAATTTAAATAATTCACACTATGTGGTTTATGACAGAAAAATCATAGAATCATCTAGGTTGGACTGCTGTTAAATGATGGAAAGTAGCTTGGTGAGCACTTCCACCAGCTCCCTCAGTACCCTTGGGTAGATCCCATCTGGTCCCATAGACTTGTATACGTCTAAGTGCTGTAGCAGGTCCCTCACCTTTTCCCCTAGGATTATGGGGTCTTCATTCTGCTCCCTGCCTAGGGTCAGGGGGCTGGGTACTCAGGGAACTGGTCCTACTACTGAAAAAAAAAGCCTATGAGGAAGTCAGTAATTCTGCATTCAAAGCTAGGTTTGACTAGTGTATACCAAATAAGACTTGAGGCCACCCATTGAAAAATGAGGACAACAGGAAATATTGAATAATTGCCCACTCACTGAACACTGAACTGTGCACTGAATGAAGCAGGAAGACTGTTATGAAAAAATAGCAAGCAATCATGTAATTAAAGACTGAATCACAGTACAAATGAACAAGGAAACTAAGTAAGCCTCTATAAGCAACTTTAATTCTGTTGTGCCTAAGAATGCTTAGTGTGAAACCTTGGTGTTTTAGTTTTCTTTTAACAACCTTTCATACACAGTAATATTTAGGATACTATTGTGGGAAAGTAATGGAAGATTGGTGAGGAGGACTGTAAACACGCTTAAGGGACTCGCATGTGGGGTGCTGGAAAACACATCTATCACACTAATTGTTGCTTAGTTTTGTGTACTCAACAAGTAGAACATCTGCACTTAGATAACATAGGCCTGGGATGGGCTCCGGGGCCCCTATCAAGCACGCCTGAGATTCCTGCCCTGCTGTTGAAGAGATCAAAGCACAGCAGAAAACTTTGCCTGCCAGAATCCTTGAAATACAGGCCCAAACAGCAAGTGGGAGCTCTCTCGCTCCCTCACTCCCTCGATGACAAGGACTCTCTTGCTAATAAGGATTCTCGCTCCGCAGTGCCTGTATCCCCTGCTTGCCTGCCTCTGCCCGGGTGCTGCTTCAGAGGTTCCCGGATCCATGAGGTATTGAGATTAAATTTGTTCTTTGCCCTTAATCCGTGGTTTTGTGGTTATTCCTGTGTCCTGCCTGCATCGGCTCACACAACTATTATCTATCATTTGCATTTGAGAAGAGGAATAGTCTCTTCATCTTCCTAGTTCAGGACACTTCTATTTCTTGCGACTGCTTGCCATGAAGATTTTTTCATTAATTAGCATTGACAACTCTGATCCTCCTCACCCCATTGCAGGCCATTTAACACAAATATACATATATTATCAAAACAGAAAGTAAACTTAAGAGTACTATGATACTTATTAACAAGGTATTTAATTAACTTTTACGTAAACCATAATGACATCCCTTTAAACTGATCAGACATAAAAGAACAGGAATTACTTTGCTTCATTTTACTCATATAGGGAACATTTCAGAGTGGTTTTACAATTAGCAGCTGTAAAATCTAGCAATTTTTTATTAAGCTTACATCATCAAAACATTGTGCACTTTTACTTGCATGACTAATATCAAAACAGCAGTTAACATTATGCTTACCAGAATTTAATACAATAAACCAGAACGCACCAAAATGTTTATTATTTGCTATTTACTATAAGAAGTCTTTACTAGATTAGAACCTGCAGCTGTGCTTTTAAGAGCTGTTGTCTTGTAATTTTCTCTTTTAGCTGCATATTTTTTTCAGTTCATTGGTGTCCTGGTTTGAGGTAAAACAGAACCAATTTTTGTGTTCAGTAATTTTACTTTTTAGCTGGGCCTCTTCTAACTAACTAAACTCTGAAATTCACAGCATATTGTTCAGAAAACTGTTTGCTCTCAGAGTGGTAAGACCTGATTATGTCAAGGAATGGTATGCAGAGAGGCTCTTGCTTATACTTATTGCTATAACAACCAAGGTCACCTAACTTCATTACTTGCCCTGTTGGAGGGTCAGAAGCAGAAAAGCATAGAGGGGTCACACCTGTAGGGAGGAGCAGACAGGACAGGTGACCCAAACCTGACCAACAGGGGTATTCCATCCCATCTGCCCCATGCTCAGTATAAAAGCTGAGGGATCAAAGGGTGAACCCTCTTTGTTCAATGGCTGGCATCCAAGGAGGACCCTGTCTCTTAGTCTGCCTTTGATCCCGATCCAAGCATTCCTGACTCCATATCCGGAATCCAACTTCTGTCCATCACTGAGTCCAGTCTGGGACTTTTCCCTGTGCCTGCTGGTGATGCGATCATCATCCTGGGAGCTTGATACAGTTTTGTATACATTGTATACTTTTTTTTTTTTAATCATTATTTCATTATTTACTAATATTTTCGCTTAGAAAATATAAGCTTAGAAAGCTTATATAAGCTTAGAAAATACTTATATTCACATTTTAAAACATCACACTTTTAAAACAAAAAGAGGTACAGCATTGAAGAAACTTCCAGGGTGGAGTACAGCTGATATGCAAGGAATATATTTCACCATAGTTCCCTAGGCTGCACAATCTGCAATCCGAGTCAGCAGATTCTAAGGTGGAAAAACACGGCATGGGGAATGGGGTGGTGTGAGGATACTGTAGCCAAACTCAGTGCATCAGCACAGGGAATGGGAACTTCTGGTACTACAAACACTGATAAGCTGCATGGTTGTTACCCTGAGCCAACAGTTTCTTATTTTTTTGTAAAAATCCTGTCCTTGGGTTGAACTTCGCTCATTATGTCATTATAATACCAAAACACACCTCCAACCTAAAAGCTACCTGCCTCCAAGGCACAACTGCCCCTCACCAAGTCTGCACTCTGAATTTTTGTTAGTCTATACCTTTAAATGTGAAGCGAGGAAATTTTACACTAATCATAACGAAGGTATGTATGACTAGAGTCACTCAAGTTCAACCTGAAAGGTAAATATAATAGTATAAAGATGGCTTAAGAATGAAGGGATGTTAGGGAAGATACCATCGTGGACTATCACTGACTTCTGGGACCCGTCGACGGGCTGAGCCTCTCTTCCCCTCCATAGGGATGGCTATTGTGTGAGATTGGTACACTCGGCTATACCGAGTGCTTTCCCAGGAAACTTAGAAATAGAGTTGTTGTATGCTGCTATATAACTTGCACATGCTTTGCAGACAGTGTATTATCACCAGCAATCCAAAAGAACATGCAATTCTGTTGCTCCGATAAACTGCACTATTCATTAATCCAGCTGTGAGAGTTCTCATTGAACACAACTGAACTCCTTAAACCTGGCCATGCTAGTTCACTGAACACAACTAGACCGAAGGTGCGTGCATCCATAATCGTGATAGTTCAATACACTGAACATGACCAGACCTGTAGTGTTGAATTGGGCATCACTCAGAATCTAAGCTCAGCTGCCTCCAGCCCCTCTGATATCTGAGGACAAGCTGGAATGCAAGGGGGTTTATTTTCTGCCAAATTCCTTTACCCCTTAACACAACACCCACACGTGCATTACTTTTCCACTAAGTCCATCAGTGTTATCATCTTGCCTAATCAACATCTTCTTGCAAAGCCCAACTGCCAGATGGGTGGATTCTTCTCTAATCAGTAGAGTCGTCTTTTGTTAGCATTTCTGCTTATTCTGCTCCTTCTGCTGGTCTTTGTTCTTTCACAATCTTGGTCTCTGCTTCTTCACAATCTGTCTAACATCCTGTTAACCCACACCTTATGATACTGGGCAACATCTAAAGCACCAGGAAAAAAGTAATCAAACCAACCTTGGTAGCTTCCATGATGATTTTATTGACTTTCTCTTTATCCAAAACTTCCATTCCAGCTTTGTTATCACTGACGCCCACTCTAAGTAGAACTCCATCATTACAAGAGCTGTTCCAGCTGAACAACACAAAAATAATTTGTGGAATTCATTTGCTGTATTTATTTAATAAGTATTTTGTACTTATTCAGAAAACAACATACTTAGCACAAATGTGAAGCTTTGCATTTCTGTAAAGTGGCTGACCTTCCATACTCACAAAATAAAGCCACCTGTAACTCCATCAGTGTTTGGAGACAGCAAAAATTTACTGTTTTATTAACTTAACATACTCTTTTAAAAGCTCCCTTACAGAAATAATTGAACACCACCAGCTTCAGGTAAAGGCCAGTACCTTCCTTACACATGCACATGAAATTTATGCCTGTATGTTATCCTGTCAGATGAAACAATACTGCCTTAAACACAAAATACTGCTCACCAGACATTATGATTTTTAAATTGTGGAAAACTGTTGTTAATTTAGTCCTCATTCCTTCTTGAGACAAGCCATAGAATCTTTCACAGTAATTTATAGCTCAAATTCAAAGCTTCTGTTTGAGTTAAAGCTCATCTTTTAGAAACAGATGGCTTCAATTAAAAGCTTTGAATAAAACCCTGTTGTTTAATTCAAGGTAAAATTAATGCATCCTCCCCCCCCCAGCTAATTTGTAGAGCCATGGCATCCAACTAACAGAACTTACTACAAATAACAGAACTTACTAAGCTTTTACTACTCAATTACTGCCATCAATAATTTCTGATATGTGAACTTCTAACATCTTCCCTTGTTGCTTATGAAAGTCATATTTTTGCCAGATTAAAGCAAGCAGAATCCAAGCACAAATTATTTTCTATGCATTTATTACTGGAAAAGCATACAGAAGTACTTTTTTCCTACTCCAAGCTGCTGACTCATAAACAACTTCAGCTTTACTCTCATGCAGGAAGCATATTCACTCCTAAATTTCCCCTTCGAGCTGCTCCCCATGACAGGAGCACTTCCCATTTGGAGGAGCCACACCCTTTCAGGCACATACAGCAGCTCTATTATACACAAGAACAAACTACACACATCTAAAAGATCCCACTCCAGGACTTAAATGGGACCCATTAGCAACAAAACTGAAGGTCATTACGCATTTCTGCATTTAGAGCTGAATTTTTTGCTATTAAAGAACCACATGGGTGACATTTTAAAATTAATGGTGTCAATGTTCTTATTTTCCTGAAAATCTCCTCCTGAAACATATCTGATTTCAGCTAACAAGTAAAGAAAGCAATCATTAAAAAAAAGGTTCTGAAAAAGATATCCCAATTTTAATAATTTGAATTAATAGAATGATTACTTATGAAGTATGGGTTAGATGAACAGACAGTTAAGTGGATTGAAAACTGGCTGAAAGAGCCCAGAGGAGGATCGTGATTAGGGGCACAGAATCCAGCTGGAAGTCTGTAACAAGTGCTGTTCCCCAGGGGTCAGTACTGGGTCCAGTCCTCTTCAATATATTCATCAATGACCTGGACGAAGGGATGGAATGTACCCTCAGCAAGTTTGCTGATGACACAAAACTGGGAGGGGTGGCTGACACCCCAGAAGGCTGTGCCGCCATACAGCGAGACCTGGACAGGCTGGAGAGTTGAGCAGAGAGGAACCTCATGAATTTTAACAATGGCAAGTGTAGGATGCTGCACCTGGGGAGAAATAACCCCCTGCACTAGTACAGGTTGGGGGCTGACCTGCTGGAGAGCAGCTCTGAGGAGAAAGACCTGTTAGTCCTGGTGGACAACAGGATGACCATGAGCCAGCAATGTGCCCTTGTGGCCAAGAAGGCCAATGGCATCCTGGGGTGCATCAAGCAGAGCGTGGCCAGCAGGTCAAGGAAGGTCATCCTGCCCCTCTACTCTGCCCTGGTGAGACCCCATCTGGAGTATTGTGTCCAGTTCTGGGCCCCCCAGTTCAAGAAGGACAGGGAAATGCTGGAGAGGGTACAGAAGAGGGCCACAAAGATGATTAAGGGCCTGGAGCATCTCTCTCTTACGAGGAAAGGCTGAGGGACTTGGGTGTTTTTAGTCTTGAGAAGACTTAAGGGGGATCTAATCATTGCTTACAAATACTTAAAGGGAGGGTACCAGGAGGACGGGGCTGGTCTTTTTTCAGTGGTGCCCAGTGACAGGACAAGAGGAAATGGGCACAAACTTGAGTATAAGAAGTTCCACCTAAACGTGAGCAGGAACTTCTTTACTGTGAGAGTGGTAGAGCACTGGAACAAGCTGCCCGGAGAGGTGGTGGTGTCTCCTTCTTTGGAAACATTCAAAACCCTCCTGGACAAGTTCCTGTGCAACCTGCTCTAGGTAGACCTGTTCTGGCAGGGGGGTGTGACTAGATGATCTCTAGAGGTCCCTTCCAACCCCATATGATTCTATGATTTCATTTTCTTGTGGTTTGGGCCAGATTGGCCAATGACAAGGCAATAAACGTTCTCACTCCAAGAAGAGGAAGGAGAAAGATAAAGAGAGTTATAAGTTTAGAAGGAATTAAACTACTTTAATGAAATACTAATAATAAAATAAAAAGGAAATAATTAAATAGAAATATAATATATACAAAGCTGTATCAAGCTCCCAGGAAGATGTCACCAGCAGGTACTGGGGAAGTTCCAAACTGGACTCAGCAATGAATGGGAACTGGATTCCAGCTTTGGAGTCAGAAACACACAGATTGAGATCAAAGACAGAAAACCAGACAGAGTTCTCTTTAGACATCAGCCATTGACAGACCAGAACTGACCCTTTGATCCCTCAGCTTTTATACTGAGCATGGCAGATAGGATGGACTACCCTCTTGGTCAGTTTTGGGACACCTGACCTGTCTGCTCCTCCCCACAGGTGCAACCCCTCCACAGGGCAAACAATAAAGTCAGCTGACCCTGATTGCCACAGCAACAAATATAAGCAAGAGCCTCTCTCCATAAAGATTAGCCAAGAAGCAAAAACACCAAACAAAAAGTTGGCTCTGCTCTGCCCCAAGCCAGGAAACATCTGAAAATGAAAGATCAGGTAAGTAATATTCAAAAAGTATAAGATGCTTGTGATATAGAGACCAGAACTCTTCTCTTGACTAGTAGTACTTGAGCTACTATAATGGCAACTAGGAATAGGAGTAGTTTCATAGCTCTTGTGTGTATTTATCAAACAAAAGACCACAATGATGAATGTTTTCATATACTTTCTACTTATAGTAGGACAAGCTCTTACAGTTAACATACACATTTACTAGAACAGCTTTGCTAGACTTTAACTAAAGGAAAAAGTACTGCATCCCACACATCACTTAGTTTAGTCTCAAGCTCATAATTACTCTCATGTCAACTAGCTCCACAATAATCCCATTATTATTGACAATCTCTGGTAAGTAACAGACAATTCCCAATAAATCCTTTCCTCAGGTAAATGCAAGAGCATGATTCCCCCTCGTTCTTTTATCACTCTTTCCTTTCAAGAAGCTGAAATGAATACAAGATGGCTTCTCTTTCCTATTCCAGTTTTTGCAACGATTTTAGCTGTTCCACATTCCTGAAAAAGTATCTTTATCCCTAGCATAAACAGATTTTTCCTCCTCTGCATTCAGATCACTCTTAAAGGCTTAATTTTATAGCAAGAGCTTTAAACACTAACTCATGTCAGTCAAAAGCATTCTCCATCACAGTGTTATATACCCAGTGAGAAAAATTACCACGATGAAAAAATAATAATCTTTAAAATGTCACATAAATGCTGGTCTCCTGATGTGTTTTATTTTTTCAGCTTCTTGTGTGGAATAAAATATATTGCTAGTACCATATAATGCAGTGTATAGATATAAAATAATATCTTATTTGGAATTAAGAAGAAAATATTTACTTGAGAATGTTACATTAGTTCTTCACCAAAGCTTAAAGGTGTACGGAAGGGAAAAGATGAATAAGAACTGATACAATTTTCAGCTGTGTAACATGAACAGAATTAGAAGATTATCTTGTTTTCAGAGTAACCAGCCTAGAAAAAAAAAAAAATAAAATACTTAGCATATTTAAATGAATCACAGAAGCTACAATAAGATGACAGATTTAGCATTGTCAGATAAAACCAGTGGATCATCTGCCATAGACAAAAAGAAAATGGAAATAGTTAAAGGAAACAGGAGAAGCATGGTTTGAAACACTGTGCAAAATGTGAACAAAATCTTAGTGTAGAAAGTGGTAAGGACAAGTAAAAATAGTTTTAATGGAAAGTTGACATAAAGAAAACATCTAGCTTGTGGTGAAACAATCTTATAAAAAATTTGGCTAAAACAACTTGAAAAAAGTGGGTAAAAGTTTAGAGTCTAATGAAACACTAACTCATAGCAGTCTAGGCAGAGTGATCTATTTCTTGAAGTGACAGCATGCCAAAAGCTGCTGCAAGATTGAGCTGTTTCCTCTAAACAGGACATAAAGTCTCTCTTAGTCATACTAATTAAGTAGGGTGTGAAATAGAAGAATTCTGTGAAGACAGTCTACAATTAAATACTATTCTATTATACCTGTGATTTGGGAATGGTGGAAGGGAGCAGAACAGTCATCTGCAAGTGGAGATGGTAACTTTCCAATTGCTACTGAAAGGAATTCTACAAGTAAAGAGGAAGACTTCATTAGTAGATGCCAACAGTTAACAGCAAAACAAAAAAAAAAGTGGAGGAACCACAGAATAGCATTACTGTGTAGGAAGCTTTGTTAGTAACCTGGAATGCTTACAAGTGGAAAAGGACTGCTAACAAAACCCCAATCAAGCTCTTCTAGGATCAGGCAGGGTTATATAGTATATGAAAGTATCAAGAGACTTAAACAGCAGTAAAAAAAAAAAAAAAAATAATCAGAGCAACAATCTAATTTCAAGTGCCTCTACCCTTATTCAAATTTAGCATCTTTTTGGACAGTTGACTGAACTAGCGTGAAGGAAATGGCTTGTATTTGATCCAGTGCCACTCCCCCAGCCTGTCTTCAGTAAAAAACTCTGAAATTCCAGCAACAGAATCCCTGTGTTGTGTGGAAACTTAAATGCCTTCATGTTATTATTTTAATGTAATAAAATATTTCTAAGAATATTCAATTCAGTGGACACTATTATGCAAGGTAATAACACTCACAAAGTATGTTAACAGTTTGCCTTTATTGATAGCATAACAACTTGTTGCAAAGAAATATTAGAACTGGAAAATGACACCTGTATGGAAAAGCTTGAAACATTATTTTTTTTTTTACCTACTGAATGATTTGATATGTGTAAAGTGTGTACCAGTCCTCATAAAGAAAAACAAATTCTGACATCTTTATCACAGATGTTCATGCCAATAAAAGAAATAGTGAGATGCAAATAAGCCTGTTATGAAGAACCCACAACAATTTATTGCTGCTTAGACAATTATTCTATCACCAGATGACTCCTC
>JAHSPS010052432.1:0-19857 GCA_033628365.1 Calidris temminckii | reverse complement strand
AAGTATTGAAAGGCCACTATAAGGTCTCCCCGGAGCCTTCTCTTCTCTAGACTGAACATCCCAACTCTTTCAGCCTGCCATCATAGACATGTTGCATCCCTCTGATCATTTTTGTGACCCTCTTCTGGACCCTATTCATTAGGCCCACATCTTTCTTGTACTCTAGAGCTGGATGCAGTACTCACGAGAGCAGAGTAGAGGGGGAGAATCACCTCCTTTGACTTCCTGATCATGCAAATCTGAGGTCTGTTGTAAGATACCCAGTAATATGAACATTTTCTTGACGTTTTTTGACTTCCCCTTATCATCTTCATCTAAGTAAAGCTCAGCATTATTCCTAGTGTTATGCTTTGTTATTTTGTGTTTACATAGCAAAAATTATCATTTGTCTTTATTCAGTGATTTACTGACTTTAGGCTCATTTCAGATTCATTATTCAACAAACTAAATTAGGTTCTTAGTGTTTTGATTGCTGTTGATCAAACTTACCAGTATTGATTCCTGGTACTTCTTTGACTGTATATCTCTACTATTGTACATTTGTCTCTGGACTCTAAACCCTTTGGGGCAGGACATACATTCTTTTTTTCTGCTTGTACAGTGTGTGGTGCAAAATGGTTGATGGATCTCCTCAAGTCCCCTGTAATATAAATAATGAATAAGCAGAGACAAGAATGTTCTGATGTTTAAATCTCTGGACTCAAATTTGGGAGATATGGACTGCATTGTTGTCCTTTTGAGAACTTCATCATTGATACTGGACAAATCATGTAATCTTTATTTGTTTTTCTTCTGAAGAAACAATTACTGCTTTTAGTTTTATATATATATACACACTCAGTTTCTCTCAAGACCTTTATGAAATAAATTATTGGTTTAACAGAAAGAAACTCAGTTTGGGGAAAATGTAAGTCATTCTTGAAGACAAAAATGATAGATGTGTTATGTCAGTCATGCATCACCACACCAATGTATAGTTATTTCCAGTAATATATTGTTATTATCTTTCTAATACTTAAGAATTTCCTCATCCAAGAGAGAAGGGGAATGAATTATCTGTCTGCTTCATGTTTTGCTGAGGCTTCTGTGTGTGTATCTTTCAGATGTTATTGGCCTTTTTTTCTGATGCTTTGCTCTACAAATAAATATCTAATTTATAGTTTATGATTTGTAACTCCACTAAGTGTTGGTAGTTAGGATGCTTTTTCCTCAACTTATTATCCTGCATGCTTTAAAAGATCATTCTGTTCTTTCTAATTATATTTTTTTCTGTGTTTCAGAAATTTCTAGATTATATTGTGCTTCTATTACAATTTACAAGTGTATTCTTTGGCATTTGCAGATTTTTTAAAAGTTTATTTCCATTTTCAGATTATAAAAATGTTAAATAAGGCTTGTTATAATGAAGATCCTTGCAGTGTCCACTAGATTCACAAAGCCTTTCCTCTTTTAGTACAGCACTGTAAATGTTATTCAGGTAAAATGATCAGGATTTTTTTTTTTTAACTGTGCATTCATTGTTTAAGCTCTCCGTCATAGAAAAAAACCCTATTTTATCAGTTCAGTTTTATTTCTGTCCTATTATTATTGGACTAATTATTTTCTGCCCACTTTTAAAGTCAAATGATGTCAATTTATTATCAAACTGATAGAGGGATATATCACATTGCATTCACTTATTGTTTCACAAATTCATAATGCATCCTGTGCTTGACAGTATAACTTACATGGAGTACACATATCCTGTAAAGTTTGTTTTTTAACATTCCATTTACTAACCACAGAATGGTTGCAGCGGGAAGTGTCAATATACCTATAAAAGACTTGCATCAGAAATACCTATAAAATCCCAGACAAACCAAAGAAGCAGTATGTAGTTTTTACGAACCCTGTAAATTCTTTGGAATGTGTAGGTACAGAAAATATTCAGAGGCTGTGCATAGGCAAATTTCCCAAATCATAGTAACTGAAAATAATCAAAGACATTCAGGATTTTATACCTTCAAAACACTCTGCAAATATAAATCTCTCTCAAATCTCTGTAAGGCAAGTAGAAGTCTAACATTTGAGATAAAAATGAAATAATTTGCTAAAAAACTGCATAGAATGTTGGTTTCAGAAAATTATGCAAGTTTACTGAAATGTTTTTCTATGCCTGGGTTTGTACTGTGTAAAAATATAATATTATATCCAAATTAGTGTCAGTTTTATTAAAAACCCAATTACCCATTATATTTTGAATGTTTGTAATCATGCCTGTTTTTTTTATTGTCAAGAACATCATGTGGAATTACCACATCAGCAAAGTAGTTCTGTTTCGTAGTCAGCTATATTTGCAATGAACTCTTCTCATTGTCATTCTGTACAGTAAGTATAAGGATTTTTTTTTTAAATCAAACATGAAAATACATCCATTTCAGGTAAGGGTGATGAGGATTCAACAAATAGAGAAGAACATTCTTTGTATACAACAGCTCCTGCAATCACAAGCAGCTGAAGCAGAGGTTAGTGAGCAATTTCTTGCCGCCTTCTGATTAGGATATGTATCTTTTTAAAAAAGCAAATCTACTTAAACGAGTATATTGGTGGGCAGCATTATTTGTATCAGCAATTGATGTCATGGTTCATAAATTAGTCAATATTCATAGGCTGTAGCTGCCTTGGGAATAAAATATGGTAGTGTGTTACTTGCTCTGTTAACAATGAACTGAGGGTAGAAAACTTGGAATATTCTTTATGCTGCTGTTGAATTTTAATCAATAATTACATATCAGTTAAAAGTTTAACTAACAATTTCAATAAAAAGGTCAAAGGCTGAGCATTGGTTTTAGCCTAAATATGAATCTCTGATAAGCAGCTTTATGGTTTGCTTATCTTTTGAGATAAGAAAAAAAGGGCAAATACAGTTTCTGTCAGACTTCATTAGAGAAGCTTTGCATTTTTTTAGTGTTTAAGTATTGGGTTCTATATTAAGAAGTACAAGATAATGTTTCCTGTAAATGGCAAAGTCCATAATAGTAATTGTCATTAACAAAAACTGCACTCACAGTGGAACTTAATTTACACGCTCAACTTTTTCTCATACTTGTAAATTAACTATAAATTGTATATTGGACCTGAATATTTTATTTTTTGCTTTTGCTCAAAATAACTACTGCAAAAGTTCAGGGCAACTTTTGAATTATTAAGGGATAGAGATTTTCCTGCTGTAGAAAATAAATTATTTCACAGTTCCATTTTTTTTGGGAAAACCTGGTATTATAAATGCAGCTGACAGTAGTGTGTATAATTAAAGTTGTCTAATCTTTTGACATGTTAGCCAGTCCAGCTGCAATTTTGTTTGATTTATGACTTTGATTGCTGCTTTTAAAAATCACTAAACATTTTGGAGAATTAAATTGTCAGGTTTTTTTCCTAACCTTTTCATTTAATTCTGTCAGCACACTTACTTGTGGTAAAACATGGATTTGATTTTTTTGGAGGAAGTGACTTTTGCTTTCAGAGTGAAATGTTTCCTAGTTTGGTTTGTATAAATCTCCTAAAACCTGACTAGCAGACTTGCACAATTGCATTAAGCAACTGAATTAAATGACAATAGCATTGGGCTTTGTGGTCAGAACAGTAATGTTAAAATTGATGCATCTTTTCAGTAAGATGAGAGGGAAGCACAAAAATTATCAATCTAATGTACAGGATTTCTCTGCATAGAATTTCTGGTTTGTTATTGGACAGATATAATTAGTAAAGTTTTCAAAACAATTTGAGGATATTTTCAAAAAATGTATTATGAAAGCTTTCGAAATGCTTCTGAACAAAAATGTCCAATTTATCATTAGTGATCTGATTTCTATTTATTTGTTTGCTCTAAGTTTAGAGAGAAGTTGGATGTGAAATCTGTAATTAATTCTGATGGGATCATAGTTAGGGATAAGTCTTTAAAAAGGGCAAGAAGGAGGACCCTGGGAACTACAGGCCAGTTAGTCTCACCTCTGTCCCTGGGAAGATAATGGAGAGACTCATTCTAGATGTCATCTCCAAACAAGTTCAAGAGCGGGGGACTATTGGAAGTGGGCAACATGGGTTTACCAAGGGTAAATCATGTATGACCAATCTGATAGCCTTCTATGATGCTATAACTGGTTGGTTGGATGAGGGGAGGGCAGCAGATGTCATCTACCTTGACTTCAGCAAGGCTTTTGACACTGTCTCCCATAACATCCTCATTGGGAAACTGAGGAAATGTGGACTAGATGAGGGGACAGTGAGGTGGGTTGAAAACTGGCTGCGTGACAGGACCCAAAGGGTAATGATAAATGTAGTAGGTTCAAGCTGGAAGCCAGTAACCAGTGGTGTCCCCCAGGGATCAATACTGGGTCCAGTCCTGTTCAACATATTCATCAGTGACCTGGAGGAGGGGACAGAGTGTATCCTCAGCAAATTTGCTGATGATACCAAACTGGGAGGGGTGGCTGACACCCCAGAGGGCCGTGCTGCCATCCAGCGTGACCTGGACAGGCTGGAGGGCTGGGCAAGGAAGAACCTCATGAGGTTCAACAGGGAGAAGTGTAGGGTCCTGCACTTGGGGAAGAAGAATGTCAGGCATCAATACAGGTTAGGCATGGACCTGCTGGAGACAAGCTCCGAGGAAAAGGATCTGGGGGTCCTAGTGGACAGTAAGATGACAATGAGCCAGCAGTGTGCTCTTGTGGCCAGGAAGGCCAATGGAATCCTGGGCTGCATAGGGAAGAGTGTAGCCAGCAGGTCAAGGGAGGTCATTCTGCCCCTCTACTCTGCACTGGTGAGGCCACAACTGGAATACTGCGTTCAGTTCTGGGCTCCCCAGTTCAAGAGAGACAGGGAACTACTGGAAAGAGTCCAGCGTAGGGCAACTAAGATGATTCAAGGACTCGAGCATCTCCCTTATGAGGAGAGGCTGAGAGAGCTGGGACTCTTTAGCCTGGAGAAGAGAAGGCTGAGGGGCGACCTTATTAATGCTTATAAGTACCTCAAGGGTGGATTGAAGGAGGAGGGAACCAAACTCTTTTCAGTAGTTGCCAGTGAGAGGACAAGGGGCAACGGGCACAAGCTGGAACACAAAAGGTTCCACTTGAATATGAGGAAAAACTTCTTCACAGTGAGGGTGACTGAGCCCTGGAACAGGCTGCCCAGAGAGGTCATGGAGTCCCCTTCTCTGGAGATTTTCAAGACCCGCCTGGATGCAGTCCTGAGTGGCATGCTCTGACATGCTCTGGGTAGTCCTGCCTTGGCAGGGGAGTTGGACTAGATGATCTCTATGGTCCCTTCCAACTCCAAAAATTCAGTGAAATTCAGTGAAATTCAGTGAAATAAGGAAATGAGCTGTCATTTATGGTGGTAACTATGTTGTCAAACCTAACAAACTGTTTCAATCAATATATATGGAGGTCACATTTGACTAAAATGACACATAACTTTTGGAGGTAAAATCGTAAAATGAGGCATCTATGCATGCACACCACTGTGAAAGCAGTTCACTATCACATTAGCAAACAGCTGTCAGCTTCCTTAGTAGGGAAGCTAAGCAATACAGAAGGGACTACTTTTGCAACTCATTTTTACAAAGTACTAAGTAAAATTATTTGTAATTGGTTATCTTAGCAAAAAGAATCAATATTTTTGCAAATGTCACACCGAGAAATTTGTCTTTATTTTACTAGTAAATACAGGGAAATGAACAATTGACAAGTGATAATTCCTGTTTACTTTAAAAGCATTTAGAGCACAGTGACAAGATGAGGGAAGCCTATCTTCCTGTAATAGGCACTTTCAGTCTTTCACCATTTTGCTACAAAAGCAAACAACCATACTGTTTATTTTGTAGAGTGATGCTAGAATTCAGGAATGACAGAGGAGCTCCAAACTCAGCTAATGCCTCCTGAGAATTAACACATATAATTTAAATTAACAACTACAGAGAAAGAGGTTTCTTCAGAAAGCAGAAAGGGAGATTGTAATAAGATTTACAGTATTTCAGTTTCACCAAGTCCTTGCAGATAAATCATGAGAAATAGTTTTCCTCCCTGCATCTAGCAATTTCACTTTGGCTTGAAAGATTCCACTTTGGAGCTTTCAAGAGGCAAATTTAGAAAGAAAAAAACCATTCATAGAATGAACTTTCTTAGGAGAATAAAAGGTACACTAAAGTATGAACATGGCCCATAGACTAAGCTCAAGGCAAGGATTTTCAGAAACCAATTGTATTGGGTCTGGCTGGGATGGAGTTAACTTTCCCCATAGCAGCCCCCATAGCGCTGTGCTTTGTGTTTGTAGCTAGAAGGGTGTTGATAGCACATCAGTGTTTTGGCTACTGCTGAGCAGTGCTTGCACATCCTCAAGGCTGTCTCTCCAACCACCACCCCCACCCCCAAAGGCCAATAAACTGGGGGTGGGCAAGAGGTTGGCAGGGAACATAGTTGGAACAGCTGACTCACACTGACCAAAAGGATATTCCTTACCATATGACATCACGCTCAGCAATAAAAGCTAAGAGAAAGGAGCAGGAGTAGGGACGGGGCATTTGTTATGAAAGTGTTTGTCTTCCCAAGAAAACTGCTATGTGTACTGAAGATCTACTTCCCAGGAAGTGGCTGGACATCGCCTGCTGATGGGAAATAGAGAATAAATCTTTTTGCTTTGCTTCCGCACATGGCCTTTGTTTTTCTTATTCAACTGCTTTTATCTCAACCCATGAGTTTTTTCATTTTACTTTCTCCCTCAGTCATGCTGAGGAGGGGGAGTGAGAAAGCAGCTTGGTGGGCACCTGGCAGCCAGCCAAGGTCAACGCACCACACCAATATTAATATTTCTTCTGCACTTCACAGTCATCACATTGCATGTATGAGATTTAGTTATTCATCCATTTCAGGGATGATTAAATGAGAACTTTTGTAAGGACACTTCAAGCAAGAGCACACAGCCAGCTTCTGAGATAACAAAATCATTGTTCGTAAACTTCAGCTTCCCTGATATCTGCTGGCAATATAACACAGCAGAGAGGCAACAGTCCTGGAGATTCTTGGAGTGCGTGGAAGACAACTTCCTAACGCAGCTGGTGAGGGAACCGACCAGGGAAAGTGCCCTACTGGACCCGCTGATAGTTAACTCAGAAGGTCTTGTGGGGGATGTAAACGTTGGAGGCCGTCTTGGACAGAGTGATCATGAAATGATAAAATTTTCGATTCTTGCTGAAGCAAGGTGGGGGGCCAGCAGAACCGCCACCCTGGACTTCCGAAGGGCAGACTTTGGCCTCTTCAGGAGCATGGTTGAGGGTGTCCCTTGGGAGACAGTCCTTGAGGGCAAGGGTGCCCAGGAAGGCTGGTTGTACTTCAAGGAGGCACTCTTAAAGGCGCAAGATAAAGCCATTCCCAAGTCCCAAAAATCAAGCAGGAAGGGAAGAAGACCAGCCTGGCTAAATAGAGAGCTTCGGCTGGAACTCAGGAACAAAAAGAAGGTTTATAATCTTTGGAAAAGACAGGTTCAAAAGACAGGTTGATGTAGTGCTGAGAGGTATGGTTTAGTGATGGTGATGCTTCTTGTTTGTTGTGCGGGTGTCTATTTTTGTCAGTTAGGTTGATGGTTGGACAAAATGATCTTTAAGGTCCCTTCCAACCTAGAAGATTCTGTGATTCTGTGAAAAGGGGCCTGGCAGGCAAGGAGAAATACCAGGAAGCAGTGAGGATATGCAGGGGGAAAATTAGAAGGGCCAAGGCTCAAGCTGAGCTCATCTTGGCCACTAAAGTTAACAATAACAAAAAGGGTTTTTTTTCAGTATGTTAACAGCAAGAGAAAGATTAGGGATAATGTGGGCCCACTGATGAATGAGGTGGGCACCCTAGTAGTGGAAGACACAGAGAAAGCAGAGTTGCTGAATGCCTTCTTTTCTTCAGTCTTCACTGTTAGGACTGCCCCTCATGAATCTGTGGCCTTGGAGGCAAGGGGGACGGTATGGAGAGAGGAAATTTTTCCTCTAGTAGAGGAGGACCAGGTTCGGGACCACTTGGCCAAACTGGACATTCATAAGTCCATGGGCCCTGATGGGATGCACCCGCGAGTGCTGAGGGAGCTGGCAGATGTTATCGCTGGGCCACTCTCTATCATCTTTGAAAAGTCATGGAGAACAGGAGAGGTGCCGGAGGACTGGAGGAAGGCCAACATCACTCCAGTCTTCAAAAAGGGCAAGAAGGAGGACCCTGGGAACTACAGACCAGTTAGTCTCACTTCTGTCCCTGGGAAGGTAATGGAGAGACTCATTCTAGATGTCATCTCCAAACAAGTTGAAGAGCGGGGGGTTATTGGAAGTGGGCAACATGGGTTTACCAAGGGTAAATCATGTTTGACCAATCTGATAGCCTTCTATGATGCTATAACCGGTTGGTTGGATGAGGGGAGGGCAGCAGATGTCATCTACCTTGACTTCAGCAAGGCTTTTGACACTGTCTCCCATAACATCCTCATTGGGAAACTAAGGCAGTATGGGCTGGATGAGGGGACAGTGAGGTGGATTGAGAACTGGCTATGTGACAGGACTCAAAGGGTAATGATTAATGGAGCAGGTTCAAGTTGGAAGCCTGTAACCGGTGGTGTCCCCCAGGGGTCAATACTTGGTCCAGTGCTGTTCAATATATTCATCAGTGACCTGGACGAGGGGACAGAGTGTATCCTCAGCAAGTTTGCTGATGACACCAAACTGGGAGGGGTGGCTGACACCCCGGAGGGCTGTGCTGCCATCCAGCAAGACTTGGACAGGCTGAAGGGCTGGGCAAGGAAGAACCTCATGAGGTTCAACAGGGAAAAGTGTAGGGTCCTGCACCTGGGGAAGAAAAATGTCAGGCACCAGTACAGGTTAGGGGTGGACCTGCTGGAGGCAACTTCTGAAGAGAAAGATCTAGGGGTCCTGGTGGACAGCAAAATGACAATGAGCAAGCAGTGTGCTCTTGTGGCCAGGAAGGCCAACGGAATCCTGGGCTGCATAGGGAAGAGTGTGGCCAGCAGGTCAAGGGAAGTCATTCTCCCCCTCTACTCTGCACTGGTGAGGCCACAACTGGAATACTGCATCCAGTTCTGGGCTCCCCAGTTCAAGAGGGACAGGGAACTACTGGAAAGAGTCCAGAGAAGGGCAACAAAGATGATTCAAGGATTGGAGCATCTCCCTTATGAAGAAAGACTGAGAGAGCTGGGACTCTTTAGTCTGGAGAAGAGAAGGCTGAGGGGAGACCTTATTAATGCTGACAAGTATCTCAAGGGAGGGTTGAAGGAGGAGGGAGCCAGACTCTTTTCAGTGGTTCCCAGTGAGAGGACGAGGGGCAACGGGCACAAGTTGGAACATAAGAGGTTCCACTCAAATATGAGGAAAAACTTCTTCACAGTAAGGGTGACAGAGCCCTGGAACAGGCTGCCCAGGGAGGTTGTGGAGTCCCCTTCTTTGGAGATTTCCTTGTTGGTGAGAACAAGGTCCAGCATGGCACCTTTCCTCGTTGGCTCCTCTGTCACTTGGAGAAGGAAGTTATCATCAACACATTCCAGGAACCTCCTGGATTGCTTATGCCCTGATGCGTTGTCCCTCCAACAGATATCAGGGTGGTTGTGGTCCCCCATGAGGGCCGGGGCTTATGAACGTGAGGCTGCTCTTATCTGTCTATAGAGGGATTCATCTGCTTGGTCTTCCTGGTCGGGTGGCCTGTAGGAGATCTCCTGCTGTAACAATACCTGTCCCTGCCCTCCCTTTAATCCTGGTCCATAAGCTCACGATCGGCTCCTCATCCATACCCAGGCAGAGCTCCATGCACTCCAGCTTGTCCTTGACATAGAGGGAGACACCCTCTCCTCATCTCCCCAGTCTGTCCTTCCTGAAGAGCCTGTATCCTTCCATTCCAACACTCCAGTCACAGGAGCCATCCCACCACATCTCCATGATGCCAGAAAGATAACAGGCCTGCAGGCATGCACACATCTCTGCGTGACGCAGCTTTGAACCGTTCTGATGCATCCTGTCACTGGATACCAGGGAGAAGAGATCAGCACCTCCCTCTCCACTGCCCCTCCTCAGGAAGCTGTAGAGAGCAATGAGGACGCCCCTCAGTCTCCTTTTCTCCAAACTAGACAAACCCAGAGTCCTTAGCCGCTCCTCATAGGATATGCCTTCCATCCCTTTCACCAGCTTTGTTGTCCACCTCTGGATGCATTCAAGGACCTTAACATCCTTCTTAAATTGTGGGGCCCAGAACTGAACACAGTACTCAAGGTGAGGCTGCACCAATGTTGAATACAGTGGCCTCTTTTGACCAGGTGGTTATACTGTGTTTAATGCACCCCAGAACGCGGTTTGCCCTCTTGGCTGCCAGGGCACACTGCTGACTCATATTGAAACTACTGTTGACCAGCATCCACAGATCCCTTTCTGCAGGGCTGCTCTCCAGCCACTCCTCTCCCAAATTATACTTGTGCCCGGTGTTACTCCGTCCCAGGTGCAGAATCCGGCATTTGGACTTGTTAAATTTCATCCCATTAATCATAGCCCAATGCTCCAATCTATCTAGATACCTCTGCAAGGCCTCTTTTCCCTCAAGAAAGTCATCAGCACCTCCCATTTTGGTATCCTCAGCAAACTTGCTAATGGTGTGTTCAAGTCCTGCATCCAGATCACTGATAAAAATATTGAACAGGACCGGCCATAGAATTGAACCCTGAGGAACACCACTAGTGACCAGTCACAGCCAGATGTAGCAACCCTTTGAACTCTGCCCTTCAGTCCCATAGAAATGGAATTTGATAAACCAAGTATAGTTATGCAAATGAAATGAGAGGGGTACAAGAGAGTACTGTCTGTTATAGTTGTAGCTTCTGAGCCAGAAAAATGAGGCTCAGCATCAAAACTATTATTATAAGAATAATCCTGCTTTGTAGATAAGGTAATACCTTTTGAATTTCAGACTTCAAGCCAGTTCCAAGGACAAGAACGGTTTATGTCATTCTGAAAAACTGGAACATTTTAAACAAATTAGTGGATGGTGTTGGACACTTTACACAATATTCTGCTCAGTTATTCTATTTGCTTTATAAAGGAAATATATAAAGCCCTATTTTTGGTGTTGATCTCATGATCTCTCTGAGTGGATGTGAGAACAGTTTAATTTTCATATTGTTGAACTGAAAATTGGATTGCCTTAAGAAACCGGAACATGTATCTGGTACTAGGTTGCTGTATCATTTGCATTCATTTTGATAAAATATACTTAGGTTGATCAGTGGCAGATTATTTAAATTTTATTTGCATCAAAGTGGTTACGCTTGCATTGTTTGTCATTAAAATGTAGAAAGATTCATACAGAATCACAGAATCACCATGGTTGGAAGGGACCTCTGAGATCATCAAGTCCAACCTTAAAAAAAACACAACACCCCACCACATCACACCCACCCACAAACCAATAATCTTGGGCACTAGAGCATGCCCTGAAGAGCCATGTCTACACGTTTCTTAAATACCTCCAGGGATGGGGACTTCACCACCTCCCTGGGCAGGCTGTTCCAGTGCCTGACCACCCTCTCAGTAAAGTAATTCTTCCCAATATCTAATCTAAAGCTCCCCTACCGCAACTTCAGACTATTTCCTCTAGTCCTGTCATTATTCACTTGGGAGAAGAGGCCAACACCCACCTCTCTACAACCTCCTTTGAGTAGTTGTAGAGGGCAATGAGGTCTCCCCTCAGCCTCCTCTTCTCCAAACTAAACATGCCCGGTTCCCTCAGCCTCTCCTCGTATGACTTGTTCTCCAGACCCCTCACCAGCTTGGTGTCTCTCTGGACACGCTCCAGCACTTCAATGTCCTTCCTGTAGTGAGGGGCCCAAAACTGAACACAGTACTCAAGGTGAGGCCTCACCAGTGCCATACTCACCATATACTATATGTATACCATTCTGTTCACCCAGAAAGTGTTTGTGTTTGAATGGGAATCTTAATTTAACTGTGCTAGCCTTGTCTCCAAGTAAATGCACAGATCACAACAACCCCATGTAGCGCTACAGGCTTGGGGAACAGTGGCTGGAAAGCTGCCCGGCAGAAAAAGACCTGGGGGTGTTGGTCGACAGCCGACTGAACGTGAGCCAGCAGTGTGCCCAGGTGGCCAAGAAGGCCAACAGCATCCTGGCCTGTATCAGGAACAGCGTGATGAGTAGGACCCGAGAGGTGATCGTCCCCCTGTACTCGGCACTGGTGAGGCCTCACCTAGAGTACTGTGTCCAGTTTTGTGCCCCTTACCACAAAAAAGACATTGAGGTGCTGGAGCGGGTCCAGAGAAGGGCAATGAAGCTGGTGAGGGGTCTGGAGAGTAAGTCTTATGAGGAGAGGCTGAGGGAGCGGAGGTTGTTCAGTCTAGAGAAGAGGAGGCTGAGGAGAGACCTTTTCGCTCTCTACAGCTACCTGAAAGGAGGGTGTAGAGAGGCGGGGGTAGGTCTCTTCTCCCAAGTTACAGGCGCTAGGACAAGGGGAAATGGCCTCAAGTTGCACCAGGGGAGGTTCAGGTTGGATATTAGGAAAAAGTTCTTCACTGAAAGGGTGGCATTGGAATGGGCTTCCCAGGGAAGTGGTTGAGGCACCATCCCTGGAGGTGTTCAAAAGACGTGTTGACATGGTGCTCAGGAATATGGTTTAGTGTTGGTGTGTGTGTTTTGTTTGTTTTTTTGGTGTGGGGTGTGCTTTTTGGTTTTTTTGTGGGTTTTATTTTTTGTTTTGTGTGTGTTTTTTGCTCCACCTCTGCTACATTTCTGATAGTGATGTGAGCACAGCTGGTAGAGAATGGTGTTTTGTGTCTCACAGCAAATCCTTTGTCTTTCAGGACTATAATCCTGAGAGGATATGCTTTGCTTTCATCTTGCAGTTTTTCTAAGACGCTCTGTCTCAGCTGTTAATTACTGAGGCTAAGAGTTATGAAATACAAAGCACTACTCAATGGCTTTGTGAAGATACAACATCGATGCATTTATAGATTAGAGAGCTTTGAATGTTGAAGTGTACTTCATTTCTGTATATAATTTCATACATTCTTGTATTAACAGAGGGTGCCTCAAAGCAAGCGGGATGCAGGTTCCCATGATACAGAGAGGCACAATGAAGGTCAAGGAACAGCAGAAATCAGCATAGCAACTACTGGTACTGGTCAGGTAAATTGATTATTTTCTATGTTGATAGTACAATTAAGTACTTGAAATGTACAATGCTTATATTTTGGTATATACCTTAATGTGTTTGTATGCCTGTTCATTTCTAAAAGATTTACACTTTTATTCATTCCATTTGGAAGTGAGAATATTTCTTGTATTTATTAGAAAGAAATGTTTTAATAGGGTGAAGTGTAAACATTCCATAATGCAAGGATACGTTTTCTTTTTTTTTTTTTAAAATCATTAATGAGCCTAATACTAAGAAACAAATAAAAAGAATGACTGTGGAAAATGTATTTTATTCTAGGTGAACTGTAATGCTAGAAGTATGATTTAATTATGGTAAATTGCTCAAAACTTTCCTTGAGAAATATCAGTAATTTTAAAAATGAAAATAATAAATGGCAGGTTTATCATTAATATTTTGTTAATACTATTTTAGATAAAGCTTTGAAACAGTATTATCAATGAGACAATCTCCTGGAAGTGTGCTGAAGGATTATATAAATGCTTTTAAATAGTCTTTCATTGTTATTTCTTTTATTAGTGAAACCCATTAGCACTATATTTAGAGGCCTACATTAAAATCTTTTTTACTTGTGTTTTTATATTAATATTTTTGCAAGTTTGAGACCTCTTTCTTTGGCTAAAAATACTTTAATTATTTATCATGCACTAATTAACGTTCATTCTCTTCCTAATCTCCAGCTGTAGTTGAGAAAATCACATTCATAATTTGGGCTCTTAAAACTTCACGCTATAAATTTGATCATTTAAATCATATGTACAGTATTTGTGCTACTTTGGGGAAGTAGAATTACTTCTGAAAGTATCCTGTACAAGAAGATTTAGCAGAAAGAATATAAATTATTGTTTGGTTTGAGTGTTTAATTTAACATTAAGCATAGACCATACTTTTGACCATACTTTTGAAAGATATTTGATCACCATTTTGAATTAAGTTCTCTCTGCTATATCTGAACAGGTGCTTGAAGCTCACTCTAATTCTTATGACAGCTTTATTGCTTGGGAAAAAATTAATTCATTGCTGCTTTGGGGCTGAAAACATAATGTATTTGCATAATTGATGCACGGTGGCTGTATTTTCTTTCTTGATTGTATGAATCAGGAGTTATTTTAGACAACAGATATTTTACAAGGAAGGAAGGAAGAATATGCCTTGGCAGTCATTATGCAAGTAGACTGTTCATTCTTCATTTGAGGTTTTAGGTTTAGGATTTGAGCAATTTTGAACTTTGCCTCGTTAAAATATTTAAAACATTTGTATTCTTTCCTCCAGGGCTCTGAATCTGTGTTCTAAGACACATCTGAGGATTATTACTTTTAGGAGAGTCCAGAGAAATAAGGCTTAATAGGTTGGGCATAGCATTTATTTCTGATAAAGGAGCTCAATATACTTTGTTTCTTTAAGAAATCACTATAAGTGGAGTGTGAAAAGTTTTAACTGAATAATTTGGGGCTAATTGGTTTTGTAGTCATGTGAGCAATGCTAATTGAAAATTTGCCAATTGAAGAAAGGATTTTTCAGGATTCACAGAATCACAGAATGATATGGGGTTGGAAGGGACCTCTGGAGATCATCTAGTCTAACTGCCAAATTCAGCCATGTCCTTTTCTGTACCATCTTACAGCTATCTTCTCTTCTGTTCCATTATGCTTACTATTCTGCCACTGTAGTGAAATTTATTCAAACATTTATTTTGCAAATTTTAAAAGGAATTCAATGATATATTCTATTTTATTAATAAAATATGCCACAAAATAGAGAACACAACCTGATTGACAGAGTAAATAGCAAGTATAGTACAACAAACAACAAGTGAAAGACAGGAAAACATAAAAAGAGAAAACAAGATGAAGTAGAAGGATAGGAAAAGATTTGGAAAGAAAAGGTTGTACACAAGGGTCCATGTACATCTCTGTCATTTTCCCGTTTCTCAGATGAATGGCTACACATTTCTTATACTGCTTCTTTCAGATCAGTCTTTAGGAGCCAGTAAGAAAAGTAATTTCATTTAATTTTGTCCTCCTGGCATCCTCAAAGTAGTAAGGCCAAAAATGGTGGCTTTCAAGGAAATAGTTATTTTGATCAAAGTTGATACTGTTTTTTAGAAAAAATAGGAAAAATATGCTATTTCTGCCTAGACTATGCTGGACTTTAATTGGTAGTGCTCCAGACTTGCATCTTTTTTTCCTTCTTGGATAAAATGAGCATATAGAACTTAAGAGTGGAGAATTTTGGCATGTACACATACAAAATCTGTAATCCTCTGAATGTAATCTGAGGTCAAGATGATATTAATGGATTAGTCACTGTAAAAATCTCAGGGTTCTTTCCCATATTTATAACACTGCAGATTATTAACGTGAAATAATTTAGGAAGTCTAATATCTTTTTCATTTTAAGCTTTATGTTTTTTCAAATTTTCCCATCCATAACAGCAAAAAGAAGTGCTTGTTTACATAGAAAATATATATTGGAATAAAATAATGTGTGAATTTAAATCATTCTAGTTGTACTTATTTAGTATCCTATGCTAATACTTATTCTGGAATATGCATGAAATGTTCTGGATTCAAATGGAGAATTAAATGATTCTGTTTAAATATTCCAGTATAACTAGATTATTTTTTTTCTGTCATTTTTTATAATTTCTAACAGCACGATTAAAAGGCCTGTGTCTTTAAAATAGTATACATTATTTTGTACGTGATTTTTTAAATGTCACTGATATGGTCCAGTAATATTTATGATTACTTCACAGTTAGTGTTTAACAGTTAGAATATGAAGTAATTTTTCAACTTCCGGAGTTTATTTTTTATTTGGGCTTTTTTGTTAAGAGGACAAACATATGTTTGTCCTTGTATTAACATTTGTTAATACATTGATGCAGGCTCAGGACAATAGAATGTTAGGCAAACTTCAATATAAGAAAGCACTCAGCTCAATTTTGAGACAAAATAAAGCTCACCCAGTACAGCAATGAAACAAACGGAACAATTTTCCCCTAAATTGTATACTATCCAAATGTATTTTTAAGTTCCCCAAACTGAATGGAATCTTCAGCCAGTTCTTCTCCCAGTATTGGGCCTGGCTGAGATGGATTTAATTTTCCCCATAGCGGCCCTCATAGTTCAGTGCTTTGTACTGGTAGCTAGAAAGGTGTTGATAACACACCAGTGCTTTGGCTACTGCTGAACAGTGCTGGCACAGCATCAAGGCTGTCTCTCCAACATACTCCCTCTCACCAGTAGGCTGGGGAAGGGAACATAGCCAGGACAGTTGACACAAAATGACCAAAGGGACATTCCATACCATATGAGGTTTACTCAGCAATAAAAGCTAATAGAAAGGAGGGGGGGGGGAATTGTTGTTTACGATGTTTGTCGAGAATAAATCCTTTGTTTTCCTCTGCTTCTACGCATGGCCTTTGCTTTTGTTTTATTAAACTGCCTTTATCTTGACCCACAATGTGTTTTTCCTGAGATAATTAGTGGTGCTGGAGTCATCAACAGTGATCAAGATAACAATAAGGTCTCCAAAGATCCAGAAGATGTCCTGTGCACATGGGCCATGTGGAGGAAGGTGATTCAAAGTGTCCCAGCGTCATATTCTAACAGCTTGGCAGTGATATATTGCCTGGATATGGATACATTAACTGTGGAGAGAGTGTCGTCTTGGCTCAAAATCTTTGAAGAAAATCTCTGTGCCTCCTCATCCCCACAGGTCAGCGCCTGTCAGGGGTGCCCTAAGAAATCAGTCCTCTCCTGCCCCAGTCAGAGGGAAAGGGAGCCCCAGGCGCATGCCATGTGGCATGCTCTGGTTCTTCCTGTGTGACCAGGGGGAAGACATGCGGAAGAAGGATGGTGAGCACACCATTAAGCTAGTACACAAACTGAGGGGGAAGACAGCTGTTAAGAAAGGGCCACCCAAGAAGGCTGTCAGCTTAGTTGCTGTAGACACACAAGAAGGCAATCAGCAATCTCCCAGACATAGAAGGACTGAGATCACCTCCCTTGATCCTGGTGAGGGGACTTCTGGTCTGGCACTGCAAGGGTCAGACAGTGAATACTCTGACGAAGAACAGGAATAGAGGGTCCATGCCTTCGGCCAGGAGGAGGAAAGGGATGACCAGGTATGGTCTGTGTGGATTCGATGGCCTGGCAGATCAGACCCACAGACGTATAAGGCTTTGGTAGACACTGGTGCCGTCAGGGTATTGGGGCACAGAATCCATCTGGATCTCTGGAGTGATGTGGGATACCAAGAATTATCCGTATTGGAGGCTGAGATGAGCTTAACAGGGGACAAGTGGGAAAAGCACTTCATTGTGACTGGCCCAGAGGCCCCTTGTATCCTCAGGAGAGGGTACTTGAAGAACCCAAATACGTACCGACGGGCTTCTGGTGTAGCCACTGTGAACACAGAGAAGACTATACAGCTATCTACCCTGCCTGGCTTCTCAGAAGATCCCTTTGTTGTGGGATTGCTGGAACAGCAGGTGCCAATTGCTACCAGGCGTGCAATATCACACCAATTAAGACTCCCCAGCTCCCATCCATGAGCTGATTCATCAACTGGAGAGCCAAGGAGTGATCAGCAAGACTCACTCACCTTTGGTCCCATGTGGCCAGTGCAAAAGTCTGATGGTGGGTGGAGGTTAACAGTAGACTATTGTAGCCTGAACGAAGTGATGTCACCACTGAGTGCTGCTGTACCAGACATATTAAGAGCTCCAATATGAACTGGAATTGAAGGCAGCCAAGTGGTATGCTACAATTGACATTGCCAATGCGTTTCTTTCAATTGCTTTGGCAGCAAAGTGCAGACCAGTTTGCTTTCATATGGAGGGCTGTCCAATACACCTGGCATTGACTACCCCAGGGGAGGAAGCACAGCCCTACCATTTGTCATGGACTAATCCAAACTGCACTAGAAAAGGGTAATGCCCCTGAACATCTACAATACATTGATGACATCATTGTGTGGGGCAACAAGGCAGAAGGGTTTGAGAAGGGAAAAAGAGTAATTCAGATTCTTCTGAAAGCGAGTTTTGCCAGAAAGAAAAGCAAGGTCAAAACACATGCTGGTAGTTCATTATTATAAATATGATTCCATTATCCAAGGCTGAACTATTTAGGCAATAGTTAGTATTGCAGTTAGAATTTGTTAGTACTGAGTTGTTGTTTAAATTTTTAGGGTTCTGCTGCTCGAATGGACCATGAGACAGCCAGTGCTATGAACTCTAGCAATAACTATTCTGTTCCTCGCAGACTGACAAATCATCTGGGTGATAAGGTAACTGAAGATTACAAATCAAAGGTCGCTAATGCTACATTTTTAATAATATAATAACCTCATTGTCTCTGCCAATAGTGTCAATATTAGCTGAATGATGAAAAAGGAAAATTTGATTGCAAGAAATTGAGTACCTAAAAAACTTGTGATGTTGATGCATAACCATTATGAAAACTAACCCATTTAAAAGCAGTTCTTGGAATATGTTACTTGGAGTCTGAGTCCTCAAAACAGATGGCATTGCTAAGAAATTTAAATTAAAAAAAAAAATTTATATAAAACCTTGATGGTAATAAATGTCTGCTCATTGTCTCTATAGTGATTCAGATAATACGATGTAGAATAATGGAGAATGGAAAATGCTTTTCGTGACTAAAATATTTGAATTGAATAATCATTGAAAACAGGAAATGTGAAGAGACTTTGAGGAGATTATCTAATATATCGCCCAGTAATGCATTAATGTTGGAAAAGCAGTAGAGATTTTAAGCATTTACAGATGCAAAAAGAATAAAGAATATATGTATATATTTTAGAGTTTTTCCCATAATAACAATGTGCCACAAATCTGGATGCCAGATTTTGATGTCTTCTATAGCTTTATTCTCTGACAAAAACTTTATCCTCCAAATCTAAATAACCATGGACTAAAGCTGCTGCTTAAAATGTTTGTAAAGATGCATGCATAAAGCAGACTGAACTCACTCTCATTTAAGAAACCAAGTGGATTGTCATAATACTGTATTTGATTTTTTCCCAAACCAGGAAGTAAGGATCTACAAACTGGGATGCTAGGCTGTCATAAAATTGGCTCCAAGAGTATTTGAGTGGATTTTGCATGTAATCATGCAATTTTATAAATTTTAAGAATTCTTTTGCTTCAGCAATTTTAGTATTTAGAAAAATGCATGTTAACAGACTTATTGATTAATCTACCCACTGTTATCTATTTTTTTTTTATAACTCATTATTTGTACTCATAGAATCATAGAATAGTTTGGTTTGGAAGGAACCTTCAAAGGCCATCTAGTCCAGCTCCCCTGCAACGAACAGGGACATCTTCAACTAGGTCAGGTTGCTCAGAGACCTGTCCAACCTTGAATGTTTTCATGGATGGGGCATCTACCACCTCTCTGGGAACCTGGGCCAGTGTTTCACCACCCTCATCATAAAACATTTCTTCCTTACATCTAGTCTGAGTCTACCCTCTTAGTTTAAAACCATTACCTCTTGTCCTATCCCAACAAGCCCTGCTAAAAAGTCTGTCCCCATCTTTCCTATAAGCCCCCCTTAAGTATTGAAAGGCCACTATAAGGTCTCCCCGGAGCCTTCTCTTCTC